>JAODAL010031379.1:0-48537 GCA_025379985.1 Phyllomedusa bahiana
GTGTTCCCCGAAACACGTTTTTTTTTACATTATGTTTACTCCTGGGTTTACTTTGCTTTTCCTGGAAAAGGGATCACACCCAGATCATTATGTAAGGAGAAAGTTTATTAAAATATAGTTTTTAAAGCTCAGGAAAGTGTTTATGCTGGATTTTTGGATCCTAAAAAGTGATGAGCAATTGTGTCAATTTCGTTAAACGAGTCGATAGGCCCATTCTAAAAAAAACATGCCGATAGTTTTGGAAATAGTGTTTAGCCCTTTATTTTTTCCAAAAAATTTGAAATCGGCACAGTTTTTTTTTGGGGATCCCCCTTTTTTAGATCAAAGGCGATAATTTTAGGGTTTAAAATCTGTGCATTTATCTTTTTAAATCGCGCCATTTTCGGCTCTTCTGTTTAATTTTTTGGGGGCCCGCAAAAAAGATTACAGAATAAAGCGGGGGAGATGTGTGGGGCGAGTCAAGACTGGGGGTGTGTATGGTTGCGAATTGGCTGGGAAAAAACACATGAAACCTTTGTTTTACAAAAGAACCGTTTCCTGTTCAGCCCCATTTTCTCCAGGTTCAAGGAGCAGAAGGGTTTCCTCTGCTTTTGGGGTTTCCCAAAAAGTCAGCGAAATTTTATTTTTTCTTCACAGAGAAAAAAAAAAAAACCCCTTTCTATTAGCTGTGATCCCTTTCCCAAAATTTTTTTTTTATTAGGGGATTGGAAATTTTTTAGTTTTGGTAGAGAAATTTTTAAGGGGATCTACCGCTGTAAATTCACGGGGGGGGGCGGAGGGGGGGCCCCACGGGGGGAAAAACAGGGGCAAGCTCTATAAAAAAAAAAATGGGGAAAAATTCAAACCCTTTTTTAGTGTAACATTGCAAAGCTTTTTTTTAAAAAAACTTTTTTTTCCCCTTTGGGAAAAATTTTTCCCGGGGAATTTGGGGGAGCCTTTAAATTTTAGGATACACATTTTTTTCTTGTAACTGGGTCTCTTTGTTAGGGGAAAAATCCCTTTTTATTTTTCAGTATACATTTTTAGATAGGTGTTTAATTTTTAATATTGCCCCCTTCCACCTTTGTTGATATACCCCCTTTTTACTTTAAATTGAATCCAGGGGAAATCCCCCAAAAAGGTTTTATAGGGGGGCAAAATAACCCCGGGGAATTTTTCCGAATAAATTTCAGAAAACCGGGTTTTTTTTAAATTTGGCGGGATCAGCTTTGTTTTATTGAGGCACCCACACTTAAATGTGAATACTGCAAAAATTTTTTAGTCACCACAGGTGAATTGAAGGTGCCCAAAAAAAACCCTTTTTTTTAACCGAATTTCATTTCAATTTCGTGTTTTTTTCCCTTTTGGGGCAGGCCAGCTTTTTTGGGTAGATCTTCTTTTCAGTTTAAAATTTTAATACCCGCAATTTTTTAGTTCCAACCCCAGTGAATTGGGTAGGTGCCAAAAAAAACCTTATTTTATCCGAATACATTACAGATAAGTGTTTTTTGCAATTTTGCCAGTCCCCGATTTGTTGATAGAGCCACCTTTCAGTTTTAAAATTTTAATTCAGCAATTGGGGTTGTTTTCCATGGTTTAATTGTTTGGTGCCAAAAAATACCTTTTATTATCCAAATACATTTTTCAGATACGTGTTTTTTTTACTTTGGGCACTTTTCGCTTTGGTTTATTTAGGCCCTTGCAAATTAAATGTGAATACTGCAATTTTTTTTTTCACCCCAAGGGGAATTATAGGTGCCCCAAAAAATTCCTTTTTTTATCCGAATCATTTTTAGCTACGTGTTTTTTCTTTGGCGCAGGGCCCAAAATTTTTTGATAGATCAAATTTGCGTTAAATTTTTAATTTCAGCAATTTTGTAGTCACCCCCAGGTGAAATTTAAGGTGCCAAAAAAACCTTTTTTTTATCCGAAATTTCATTACGATACGTGTTTTTTGCACTTTTGCCCAGTCCAGATTTGTATAAGAGCCACCTTGCCCTTTAAAAATTTTAATCCAGCAATTGGGGTTTGTTACCATGTTGGGAAATTTATTTGGTGCCAAAAAAAAAAACCCCTTTATTATCCCAAATACATTTTAAAATACGTGTTTTTTTACTTTGGCCCCAGGGCCCGCTTTTGATTTGATCTACTTTGCAGGGTTTAAAATTTTAAACAAGCAATTTTTTAGCAACAGGGGGAATTGATAGGGGCCAAAAAACCTTTTATTATCCGTTTAACATTAACAATACGTGTTTTTTTTTTTACTTTTGCCCAGTCCAGTTTGTTGAAGAAACCACCTTTGGGGAAATTTTAAATTTAATTCAGCAATTTTGGGGAGTTACCAAGGGGGAATTTATTTTGGGGCCAAAAAATACCTTTTTATTATCGAATACATTTCAGATACGTGTTTTTTTTACTTTGGTGGGACTACAGCTTTTTGGGTTTCCCCTTGAGGGGACCTTGCACTTAAAATTTTGAATACTGGGAATTTTTTAGTCCCACAAAATGAATTGATTGGTGCCAAAAAAAACCTTTTTTTATCCGAAAACATTTTTTAGATACGTGTTTTTTTACCTTTTGGGGCCCGGCCAGTTTTTTGATAGGGTCTCTTTGCAGTTTAAATTTAATTTCAGCAATTTTTTTTTTTAGTAACCCCCAGGTTAAATTTATAGGTGCCAAAAATACCTTGTTTTATCCGGAAAAACTTACAATACGTGATTTTTGCAATTTTTCCCAGTCCAGATTTTTTTATATAAACCACCCTTCAGTTTTAAAATTTTAATCCAGCAATTGTGTTTTACCACGGTTTAATTGATAAAGGGGCCAAGAAATACCTTTTAAATTTTCCGAAAAATTTCGATACTTTTTTTTTTGGGCTTTTGGGGAAAACCCCACCAAAACTTTGTTCATTGACACCGCTTGCACTTTAAAACTGGAAAAAAAGGCCCCCTTTTATAGTACCCCAGGTGAATTGAAAGGGTGCCAAAAAAACCTTGTATTTTTTCGAAAAAAATAACAAAACCCGTTTTTTGCCCTTTTGGGGCAATACAGCTTTGTCATTGATGCCCGCCTTTCACGTAAATCTTAAAACCCAACAATTTTTTAGTCACCCTAGGGGAATTGAAAGGGGGCAAAAAAAAATACCGTGTATTATACGAAAAAATAAAAAGATACGTGTTTTTTGCACTTTGCCCTGTCCGAAATTTTTTTGATTTGGACACCTTTTCAGTTTAAATTTGAAAACCAGCAATTTTGGGTTTTTTTTAGAGGGATTTTTGGTTTTGCTGTGATTTTTTCCGTCTTTTAATAAAGGGGGACTTTTCCCCAAAACTATTTCCCTACCTTCTCCCAAAATTTTTTTATTTCTGACATGGAGCGAAAATGCAGGTGGTAAGCGAGCAAAGAAAAGGGTACAATGGGGTTTGGGTACGAAGAATGCTCCTTCCAGGTGCTGGCGACAACACGCAAACCAGCGGTTTGTCAAATTGCAAGGGGCTGTCAGGCCCTTTTTTCGCTGGGTCAGGGCCCGGGAATCTCATTTAAGAACATGTCGCCAAAATGTCCTTCATGGGTTTAAAGCAACCCCGGATTTCCCAAAAATCTTTTCCTCCTCGTCCTCCCCGTCACGGCAAAAAGTTTTCATCGCACAAACAGCATCCGTTTCCCCAAAATGGGAACAGCCCCAAAAGTCAATCGTGAAACCCCCCCACTGTGGGTAAATCCATTGTCCCGAAGAATTCTTTGATGACAAAATGCGGTTTTGGGGGCAGAAAGGGTTTAAAAAGAAACAAGAGGGGGAAAATTTTGTCCCCTCTTTCGGCACAGTTAATGATGCCATTTAGAGGAGGAGAAGGAAGCCGGGCAATTTTGGGAAAAATCCCCGGGGGGTTTTGCAAACGGGCCCTTTCAGGCCCTTTTTTGCTTGTAGCCCGCCCGCTTTTTGGATGCAGAAATGTAAAAAAAGGGCCAAGTCACCTGTGTTGATGATATTGGGTTTAGACAAATTGCGGATCCCTCGTGGTCCCTTTTTTGCAGAATTGGTTGCGGGGCTTTATCAGGGGGACGAGGGGGAAGAAAGATGGGGGAGTGTCAAAATGGGTCCCGCCACAAAAAGGGGGGGAGGGCGGTCGCAGAAGTCCCCGGGTTTGTTTTCCCCCCAGGGCCCCGGTCAGCGAAACCCTTGACCTCGCTTTTTTCGCCGTCAAAAAGGTCCGGCCTCTCCCAAACCTGGGTCCTTCTTTGGGGCAAGCCCCCGATTTTTCCCCCGCGATGTCATAAAGCCGTCTTGCCGGGAAACGCATAAGAGGAAGGCAAAAAAACCCTTTAAATGGTTTAACCCCCCACCAAAATGCTTCCAATGGGAGCGAATGTGGGGTTTAAATTAGGGAACACTTGGCCAAAAAAGGCCCGGGCCGACGTTTGGCCCCCCAACCAAAAGTCAAAATCCTCCCTTTTTCCGCCTCCCTCCTCCTCCGCCCCCACCAAGCTTCCTCCTGCCCTTGTCTCTCAAGGCATTTTTAGGGATCCCGCCTCCCCTTCCCGCTCCCTGTCGGCCCCAAATACCAAACCCGCACCCCCCAGAACCCCCCCTACCCCTTTTTCCTTCCGCCCGTTTGAAGACCTTCACGCCGTACACGGCCCCTCTACAGCCAGCCCCTTTTGTCTTTCCCGGTTTGGGAGCAAAGAAAAAACTTTAAAACCCCAAAACCCTACCCCAAAACCAAAAGCCTGAATTCCCGGGATTGCCGGCTTTTGGCCCTTGGGAAAAGTTTTCCCCTTTTTGTCTGGTAACACAGATTGGGGTTTCCCCCACGTCAGGGCCCTTGCCTGCCCCCAAAACCCCGATCCGGCAGGCATTTTCTTTGCCAAAAAAGCCCGTCCCTGCCCCGGGCCCGCCACGGGTCATCTAAAATTTTTAAGGGGCGTTGTCTGCACTTTGGCCGGAAAAAGTCCATCTGAAACCACCGAAAAACCCCGGGGCCTAAAATAAGGGACGGGGAAGGGCCCCCTTTTTCTCTGTGCAAACTCACTGGGGTTTTGCCCAGGTGGATGTCCCCTGGGGGTGGGCGCTGGCTTCAGGTTGGGGGCCCCGGGTCTTTTAAAAACCCCCGGGATTTGGGTTCGGGGTCCCTTTTCCCCCAAAGGTCCCCTGGGTGGCATCATGGCCCAAAAAGGAAACCAAGCCGTTTTTGGGAAATTTTTTAAAATTTTTGGAGACCCTCCCCCACAAAGGTCAGGAGCTGGGGACTGCTCTTTCCCCAACGGACCGAGCGGGTGGTGGGTGACAAGAAACCTTGTGCCAAAGGGAAGGTGGGGATGCGGAAACGGCGAAATCTGCCCGGGCCCTTAAGTCGGTAGGGGGAGGCCCCAAACCCCCCTTTCCTGGCACATGTCCCCCAACCTGGGGCGTCCAGGGAAAATTTTTAAAGAAAACTACCCCGGGGCTTGGGCTGCCCGTGAAAAAAGGCTCGAGGGCTGGGGGTTCGCCCTTTCCCTCGTTCGGGGAAACCAATGCTTCGTCCCCCCTGGCTTGGTTTCCCGCGTCAGGGTTTGGCCTCCCGTCAACCGTCCATTGTTGACGTGGCAACACGCTGGAATTCCCCCCTCCACATGCTCCAGCTTTTTGTTGGGGCGCGCAATGCCCTTACCATTAAAGAAGTGACAAAATGGCCCCGGAAAAAAGCACCCGGGGCGGGCCCCGGGGGGTTGAGCCACCGGAGTGGAGGGAGGTGAAAGAGCTCTGCACCCCCTTGCCCGTTTTTAAGGGGCCCCAAAAGGGGCAAATGCGGACAATGCCCTTTTCCGCCCTGACAAATTTTGGGGATCTTAGTTCTGGAACGATTAATTGGACACTCTGAAAAAAGGTCCCGCCAGCGCGGAGGAGGAGACGGACCCAGATGCGGACACGGAGCCTGTCTCTCCGTCAAATCCACAAGGCCAGGACTGTTTCCATTTCATCGGTTCTTCATTAGGCAGTGGTTCCGGTGTCCAGAGAGCTTGTTGCAATGGTGGCGCAACGCTCTCAGGGTGGCATCAACTCAGGCAAGTCAGGGCGGGGGTGAAGCTGTGCCGGAGGCAGCGTTTGGAGGTGGAGGGGAGGAGGAGGTATTCTAGACACCGCATTGTTACCAACGTCCATGCATTGAAAGAGGTTGGGCGGATATTTGAGGCGGAGGAGGGAAGTTGAGGAAGTCAGTTTGCTAGTGCCCATCGACCCAGACAGAGGCTTGGGTAATCAAGGCTCCAATCTCTCACATGAGTGCTTGGATGCTCAATTTCCTAGCATTAAGGCCATTCAAAAGGGACAACAGTTACTGGGTGGCCACCCCTCTGGATCCCCGTTAAATAACAAAACTCAGCACTTTCTTTCCACCCTCCCAAATAGAGCATGGTAATAAAATGCAGAGGGAATGGAGACCTTGCTGATTGTTAAATGGAGACATCTGTTTGCAACTGCTTCAACGTTTCTTCAAAATGTCACTGTTGGAAAAACGCAGCGACGTGATCAAGACTGTCAAGCGACCAAGTAGGCCGTTAGCTTGCAGCATGGCAAGGTGGTGACAGAAGCCTAATGGGTGACTCTGGCAATCTTTATTTAGCACCTCACCCAAGAATGCAATGCAGGGCAACCACATACAACACCCCAGAGACCAGTTTAGATCATGGTGCACGACTATCTGCATCTCAAACACCGAGTTTTTGTATGTGTTCCGCACCAAATAGACTTATGGGTATCCACAATTGGACGAATGAGCAAGAGCTGGCTCGCACGCCATAGAGGTGTTGTTCCTGCCCAGCAGCCAAAGTAATTTCTTTGCGGTCCTTCAGCACAGCCGGAGGAGTCATTACAGCGGACAAAAACGCATTCCGGCTTTCCAAGTGATCATGGCATGATTTCTGAGATTAATTGTGGCCCAAATTGCTGAGGGTCACGAATTAGTTGATGGTCTACTTCACTTTCATCCTACAACAGTAATGGGTCCTCTTGAAAGCTTATTTTTAAAATGATCATTTCTTACTGCATTTTTATTTCTCACAGTTCCCAACAGTTCATTTTGCTGGTTGTGATTTCTGTGAGGAGGACTGTAAAAGACACAATGGTTTCATGATCTAAACCATATTCCATTTACTCAGATTCATCTACTTGAATTTTTCGCATTGTCAAGATGTTCTTGGGGTCATGTTGCCTACAATTTTTAACAGTGGCTGAGAAGTCTTCATTTATAACTTTTTTGGGGTCATGTTTCAAGTTTCATAGTTTAATAGTTTGTAAGGCTAAAAAAAGACAAGTCGTCAATCTAGTTCAGGCCTGGTTGTGCGAAGGTGTTGATCCTGGGAACGGCAAATATCCCAATGTGGGGTCAGATGGGAGAAAGTAGAATGAAGCCAATTGGTCCGCTTCATTTTTCAGGGTAAATTAATTCCTTCCTGACTACAATCTGAGCACATCAGATAAAAATCCCATGGATCAATGGAACTCTCTTCCTGAATCACTAGTTACTATACACTTGTTTATATATTACTCCAGAAATGCATATCCAATACCCATTGTTTTGATCTCGGTTATCTGTTTTCACCATGGACCGATATCCCTCTGGCAGAGATTTCCATAGTCTCATGCTCTTCTTTAAGTAAAGAATACCTTTCTTTTGTATATGTAGAAACTTTCGTTCTATGACGATAAAAGGATGACACCTCCCCTTGTTCTAGATACAGCCCTGTGTATAAATAAATCTGGGAGAGATCTCTTTATTGACCTTTGTTGTATTTAATACATATTTTATTATGTCCCCCCGTAGCGTCTTTTCTCTTAATCTTAATAACCCTATCTTGACAATCTTTCTGTGTTACTGTAGTCCACCCCCCAGTCCTTTTTTTATTATTTTTGTGCCCTGCAGCCGTTGTACCTGTTCATGCTCTACAATGTCTTTCCTGTGCACTGGTGCCCAAAAACTGGTCACACTATTCAATGTGTGGTTTCTTTCAAGTGACTTGTATATGGGGAGAATATGTTCTCCTTCATGGGCTTCATCAGCAACTTTTAATCGAACCCAATGAATCCTATTTGCTTTGGATGCTGCTGCCTGCATGGCTGCTTACAATTATGTTAATGTCCCAGGATTCACAAGTTCCCTTCCAGTCATTTTTACCAGTGTTTTTCCATTTAACATGTTTATGTATGGATTTATCTTCTCCCATGTGAATAACCTGCATTTTCTGTTTAAACCTCTCTGCCATTTCATGCCAGGCCTCCAACTTATCCCAAGATCCCTTCGTAATAACTATATTATCATCTATTGTGTTTGATTGCTTTACTGTGCTTAGTATCGTCTGCAAAGGATCGGATATTCTACTGTGATACATTCATGTGTAAGATCATTAATGAAAATGTTTAAAGTAGGTTGGGCCCAATACATGACATTTGTGCGTAACCACTAGTAACAGCGACCAGTAAGAGTTATGTACCGTTAATTACTACCCCTTTGTTTTTCTATCACTGTGTGCCAGTTACTTTCCCATCTTGCACACATTTTCCCCTGTCCAAGAATTCTCTTTTTTTTTACCAACCTTTTATGTCGGGCTCCGTATCAAATGCCTTAGATAAAATCATAGATATGTTGTTATACAACGTGCACTCACCAAGATACAGTCTTGCACTGATCTTCCGACATAGAAGCTGATGAGATTAGTCGGACAGACCGATTCTTGATTTTAACACATGCTGGACGGCGTTATACATTTATTTTCAGTGAGCATAATCCAGGATAGCATCTATGAGAAAACTTCCAAACAATTTTACCTTACAACAGAGGTTATGCTTAATAGGCATTTTGTTACTGGAATCTACTTTTTTGGACCCTTTTTGAATTTCGGCATAAAATATGCTTTGCGCACATCCTTTGGGACATTACCCAAGTTATTAGTCAGTCACATGATTTTTAAGAATAGGCGGACTATCTATCTCATTACTTAACGTCCCTTAGTACACGTGGGTGTATGCCATCTGGACCTGGGGAATTTGTTTTTTAAATCTTCTACGACGGAGCTGCACTTATTCATGGGGTTGTCAAGAAACTTTTAAGTTGGTGTTTAAAACACTCTCTATGTCAACAGGAAGGTCATCCTCCTCGGTTAAATACTGTGGAGAGAAAATAGGTTTAATTGTTTGTTTTTTCTCATCGCACTATACTGTATCTCCATCAGTATTTTTCAAAGGGCCAACTTTTTCGTTTTAATCTTTTTTTCTATTTATCATATTTAATTAATATTTTGGGGTGTGTTTTACTTTCTATTTAAGAATATGGTCTTTACGTCTACAGCTTGTGATTCCTTTATCCTTATTTTAAACAACTTTATTTTTTTCCTTATAGCTTCTTAGTGACTCTTCACTACCCTCCGTGTTAGTAGGTGCGAAAAAACGCTTTCTTTTTGTTTTTTATTGCCTCTTTTACTTCCATGCTTGATCACATGGGGTTTTTTCCTGTTCTAATTTTTTTAATTACCTAATGTATGTACCTCTAACGTGCGTTGCCTAGGTTCTGTTTTTTATTATATCCCATTTAGTATTAGTTCTTCAATATTTGTGAGATTCAGCAATAATTATGGTCCTTAGGAACAGTTAATGTGGCTTTTTTTTGAGTGGCCAATTTTATCCATAACAATTTATAACACGTGGCCTGAGAAGTCATATTTATATTTTTTGGGTCATGCTGCTTTTGTAATGCAAGCATTACTACAGTGGCCTATTCTATAAAAATTGTTGTTTCTAACAGACATTTGTTCTTCACTCCAATTGTCAAAAGTGGTCTCATGGAGTCAATGTTTTGAATTTTTTTGGGTTGGGCTTTTGCTTGTGACTTGCAGATCATTACTTCAAGCGTCATATTCTAAAAAAATGTTGTTTTTCTAATAGACATTTGTTCTTCACAATTGTTTTTCAAGGAGTGGCGCAAGGGTGATGATGGTCCGCTGGTCAGAAACCGGAATAAGGTAGGATAGCTAGGACAATGTTAATGGACTCTTTTCTTGCAAATGACTTGTTTTTTGCAAGTCTTTAGTATAGCTATCAATTCACTGTTTGAGCAACCATTTTAATATAATTTAAAAAAAAAGAAAACAAGACATGGTGGGAATTTCCAATCCTATTTTAAAAAATGTGGTTTTCTAGAATAACACTACTAAAAACACTTGAATGAACATAAAATAGCTGTTATAAAAAATTCCTCTGAATTGCAAAGGGAGGTTACAGGATAAACTTGACCAGATGTTAGGTTATTCGATGGGACATTGGAGTATGGAGCATGGACAGGAGAACAAAGTACACGAGACCATTTCCTCAGCCCCCACGATGGTTAAATGAGAAAAAGAATGCCAAGAAAAAAGGGAACCTGGGTGTAACAGGAGCGTGAACACACCGTATTTCCAAAATGAAAGTTCAATTGGTCCGCTGCTATTACGGAGGGGCAAGCGACTACCCAGGTTTGAATGTGTAATGTGAAGGATGGAGTTCGTCACACTTCCGATTCCGCACTCTGCTTTCATGACGCACAGTTTTCGTTGATGCGTCATCAGTTGCATTTTATCCTGCGTTGTTAATAGATGAGGGAAGCAAGCTTGCTCTCAACCGCACCACAGTAAACTCTGGACATGGGTCTTTGCTGTGGCAATCGGGACTAGCTGGTATAGTCAATTCAGTGAAACAAAATGGTGGTTTTTGAATGACTCCTTTTTCCTGCACTTTTTATTGGGGGTCAGGACACGGTTAAATGGTCATACTGCGGTCCAGGGACATGGGTATTGTCAATGTCCAGGTGGAAACTAAAAATTGTGGTTCTCACACCTCTAGATCACTTTTTCCGACTTTTGTATTCTGGGGGGTCAGTACAGGTTTTACTGGTCTTACTTGTGCCCAGCACAAGGACTGGTATATTACATGTGATAACTAAAATGGTGGTAGGAAAAGTTCCTTTTTCCGGCGGCACAACTTTTTAATCTGGGGGTCAGAACAGGTTAATGGTCATACTGCGGGTCCAGGACAGGATATATTCAAATGTCCAGTTCAACTAAAATGGTGCTTGAAAGACTAATTTTACATGGCACATTTTTAATCTGTGGGTCAGACATGGTTTTAAGGGTCATGCTGCAGGTTCCAGGGACTGTGTTTTGTAATGTACCAGTTCAACTAAAATTGGTGGTTTGAAAATTAATAAGACTCCTTTTTCCGAGGGCACTTTTTAAAATCTGGGGGTCAGACAGGTTTAATGGTAATATGCGGGTCCAGGACAGCTGTTCTAGTCCATGTCCAGTTCAAACTAAAATGGTGTGTTGAAAGACTACTTTTTCCGGCACTTTTTAATCTGTGGGTCAGACCGTTTTAAGGGTCATGCTGCGGTCCGGACCAGGGTTTGGTCAATGTTTCCATGTTAACTATATGTGTGGTTCAAAGTATCTCTTTATTCTCACACTTTTTTAAATATTGTGGGTCATGCAGGTTTTAGGGTCATGCTGGCGTTCCAGGACAGGGAAATTCAAATGTCCAGTTCAAGTTAAATGATGGTTCAAATTATATGCTTCTAGCACGTTTTAATTTGTGGGTGTTGCAGTTTAAAGCGGTCATGATGTGGTACAAGGACAGGGATTGTGAATGGTGTGTGACTTTTTTTCTGTGGCCTTTTATAGCCTAAGTGTTGTGCCTATGATTGTAGCAGGTATCATTTGACTGTTGTGGCTGTTAATTCAAGCTTCTCAGCCATGTTTGGGTGTAGAATGAAGGTGTTGTTGCTCTTACCATAGACTTTATTGAGTATCGAGATGATCGTCTATCGACTATCGAAAAACATTATCGATGGTGGTCCGACTATCGACTATCGCACGATGTCGTAGCACAAATAATCGCTCAACACTAATTGATGGACCAGATTATCGCACAGATGACCTTTGAAAGTCTATGGGAGAGGAACAAACAGGCTTCATTCTTACACCCAAACAGGGCTGGAGAAGCTGGAATTAACACCATCCACAACAGCAAAATGGATATCGATGCTACCAATCTTTGGCAAGACAATTAGGCAACAAGGTCACAGAAAAAAAAGTCAGGACTATCCAATATCCACTGTCCTGTACTCAAGTATAAAACCCCTAAACCGAATTTACCCACAAAATAAAAGTGTACAGAAGGCAGTTTTTTTTTACCATCATTTTAGATGAACTGGACCTTGACTATCCCTGTCCTTGAACACACTTTGTGTAGACCATATATGTGATGCATGAGTGAAATAGATGATAAAATGATATATGGATTAATTTGGTGGCCTTCGCACCACTGACAACAGGGCATAATTTACTATAAATATGTATTAAAACAAACAGTGCGACAACTGAGCTCTTTGCGGGCAAACAGATGTCGGTCTGACAATAACGAGTATTTAAATGTTAATGGATTAATATGGTAGCCTTTCGCACCACTGACTAAGGCGCAAAAAAAAAAAATTTATAGGAAATATGTATAATACAATTTTCATACAACTGAGCTCTTTGTGGCAAACAGAAGCACAGACTTCAATAAAACTATTTAAAAGTTAAAGGGATAAGTTATGCCGGTTTTAGAGAACACTGACACGCAGTGATAGCATCTAGAAACTGAAAAAACAGGGACATATGTTTCTACTTCTTATCAGAGGTCTGCTGGCCAAAAAAGTGGTAAAAAAACAATGCTTTTTAATTCCAAGATAACAGAACAAAATGAGGCTGCAAAATATATCCCACTTCCTTTCAAAAGCCTCTCCTGCTGCCGATAACCCCACCTCCCCCCCGAGGCCCTCGGCTTCACACACCAGTAGATATACTTTTATAAATTTCTCTAACTAAATAAGTAGTAAAATTCTATAATCTAACTCTATTCTAAGCTGTATTTAGGTGGATGGTTTCTTGTATTAGAAGAGACTATCTCTCAGAGCTGTTAGAACAGTTATTGGTTTAAATGCAGACAGACACGTCCTGCTGTGAAGTGGCATGGACAGACAATGAGCTCAAACAGGAAATGCATTTGAATAGATAAAACAAGGTCACGTGATTTTGAAGCCATTGAGATCCATAACACAAAGGTGCGTGTAGTTGTACATCATCCTCACCCCCTTCTATCCTCTGGCTGATTGGCTGGCCGCCCAATAGACAGGGAAAAACGCTGGAATTTGCTCGATGGTAATAGATATCATGTAAGATTGTCACCTAAACTATCGCGTGATCGGAAATTTTCGATAAACCTAAAAATCGTGCCGATTTCAACTTTTGCCGATAATATCGCTCATCCCTAATCCTAACATTTATGTGGATTTACTTTGACATGTACCACCTACTGTTGTTACAGACAACACAAGTAGCTTGATTACAATAGAGTTCCATGATGTCAGTTGCTTCTTTCAGTGATATAATGTGCAATACATATTGTAGTATAATTTACTAGTGATCAAGCATTTTACAGTAAAATAAAGTTTTTTTAAACTAATTCCAAAAAAATTCTTTAATTATCACATTAAAAACCAGTATTATTAGTATCACTGTGTTCATAAAAGTATTCTGCATAATTATTAATAAAAAAAAGAAAAATGCCCAATTGTAGTTTTTGCTTTTTTGGTCATCCTGTGTTCAAAAAAAAAGTAGTAGTAGTTTCACTAATCAGAAATAACATAGGTTTTTGATCTCAGAATTTGCTGATGAAATGCAAACACACAAAAACACTTTTAATTTTTTTACCAGCAACGAAACGATATACACTGGGTATGAATAAGATAAGATAATACTCATCCCCTCCCAAAGAAAACAAGCCCTCATATAACTATGTCAATTGAAAAAGAGTTAAGTTAAGGTGGGGTTAGAAAAATTATAAACTGAAAATAGCAACATCTTTTAGGTGTTAGGCCTCAAGGTATATCAATTTCTGTATATATTTGGTCTGTTATTGGATATTTACCCAGACCCTAAAAGAAGATGAAACAATAATAAATAAATAAATAACAAACCAATATATTTAGTTTTAGCCATAAATGTTATCATTAAAGCAGAATATGAATTTATGAATGAAGTATTTGACATGATTCTCTTCAACAACTCTGATTTTAAACAATTATGTATAAAAGTTGATGCTCAGTCTTTCACTCCAATATTGAAATAAATGTTGTTCTGCTTATTACTGAGCTTCAACTTAAATATTGCTGGATTGTCATGAACATAATGCCAACATATTTCAACTGGATTGTGATCTAGACCTTAATGTTGCTCTTTTGAAATATTTTCTTTGTTCTAAGCATTCTTTGATAGTTTGTTGTAAATTTAGGGTCCTTATCTTGCAAGAAAATATACCTTCTGCTGACCTTCAACTCATAGATGTACACTTTGCTTCCAAGCATAATTTGTTGGCACAGTCCAGAATTGTCTGTCTCAAAGTTCTCTCAATGTTGTAAAGCTATAATGGTCTTAACCCCTTAAACACCAGGCCTGAAAAGGTCTTAATGACCAAGTGGAAAAAAACAACTCCTATCTCCATTGGGAAAACCCAATAAAGAAAAGATATAATAATAATATTTTTGACAACTGGGCTTCTGCTCTCTCTCTCTTTTCGCTATTGGGTTTTCCCAATGGAGACCACAAAACAACAAATTCCAATGTTATACCAGGGCTGGACATACCCAAAAAGGTACAAAAGCTAGTGACTTATTCTGTGTTATAACTTCCATCGCATAAGTACCTTTATTATCCAGTAATATATTGAATAGGGTTTAGTAGGGATTGTTAGTTAGGGACAGGTTCCCGGGTAGGGGCGCCCTTATTGGGGCGAGCACCCTACATTTTGTCCTGGTTAGGGTAGGGTTTCTTTAGTTTTGTGAGGGTTGAAACAGGGTTAGTGTAATTTTTTATTCATTATTCTAATAAAAATTTGTGTTTTTAAATATCTAGCTGCTAAGTGATTTATTATTGTGTTTTTTTGTGTTTTCCCAATGGAGATAGTTTTTTTTTTCCAATGTGAAATTTCCAATATGGAGCATTTGAAGCTGCATGCACACCACAACATATGATTAAGATGAGGTGGATTCATATATTTTTATTTTCTTTTTATTTAATGACCAGTTATATTCTTAAGTTTTTGCCTCCCTTTATTTCAATAGTTGTAACTTATTTTTATACATATTTTTGACACAGTTGTGTGAGGACTTTTTTTATGCGGGAGAAATTTTATTTTTGAGGGGCATGGTTTACGTTTACAAATAAATTACTGCAGAATTTAAAAAATATATATTTATTTGATTTTTTCTACACTTTTAAATGTTATTTTCTACTTTTTTTTTAATCCCATTAAGGGATTTAATATTTTTACTCATGTATGCTAATACATTAGACTCTGTGTCAGTATGACACAGGCTGAAGTCAGGGTAGCACACAGTGTGTATTGACTGCACTCTATGTCCCCAGGGCTGACTGTACAGGCATTCGGAGTCCCAATGACCCAATGGAGGAGAATCCTCTTTGACTATCCTGCGGTCAAGAACCGCAGCAATAAAAAGGTTAAACGCTGGGGATGAGAGGTTTCCTCGTCCCCGACATTTACAGAGACTGCTTTAGGAATAGAGCTGTGAACTATACCTCCACTCCTAGCTAGGAGCCTCAAAACCTCTCTGTCTGCAGCGACGTCGCTGCAGACAGACTACCGGCACCGCCCACTGTCAATAGTCGGCGAGCGGTCATTAAGAGGTTAAAAACCCTAAACCATGATATAATTTTGACAGTTTTTCATTGTTCAGATGTGGTTTAAACTTGAACAATTTTTAAAGATGCAGTTTCTTAACCTGACAGAATATTCTCATGTTATTCTACTACTGTACTAAGATGGAATTTAATGTTTAGTGAACAGTGTTTAATATACTTCTCAGAGAATAGGGGAACAACACTTTACTGTCCTCTTATGCACACTACCCTGAGCTCATAATGGCTCACAGTCTATGTATGAGAGGCTATACTCTTGTAAGGACATTAAACCTGGACTTTTGTGATCTTCAAAACTTGAATATGCTTTATTCTTCTGAGAAAGAGCTCTAAATCCCCTTTAAAAAACAGGTTATTGAAACATATCTGATTACTTCCAAAGGGGGAAGCTTTGAGCTGTGTAGCAGAAACTTTTAACTGTGACTGCTATATTTTTATTAGAAAATGATCAAGACAAAATAATAAAAAATGACATTATAACATGAGCATTTGTCTTTACAACTAAGTTTAAACTTTTACAGACTGTTGAGCTTTGACAGCTCTTTGCTGTGGTTAACAAGCTGAACATTACAGTTGGTGTCATGTAGCATCGGCTGACACTAGACTTTACTGGTCGCGGCCAATTAACTCCTAAGATGCCAGTGTCAAATGTAACTGTGACAGCTAAGGAAAAGGCTGAGGGAGGGATGGCTACCAATGACTGCCATGATGACCTAACAAAGGCTTGCGGGTTGGCTCAGACGTCAGCATGCTTGGCGACTGACATGCATAGTACATAGCTATGTACTGTCAAGTACTGTAGCAGTTATCTACTAAATCACTGAGTCAATTCCCTATGGGGACAAGTAAAAAAATAGTTATAGTCCAAGCAAACATGAAAGTAAAAAAAATAAGAAAAAACAAAAATAAATAACATAAAACACATACACAGCCCTTCCCCCATTAAAACAGCCATTTACCCCAAAAAAGATTTAAAAAAATATAAATACTTGGGGCCACATGTATGAAAACTGTCTAGGTCTAAAACCTATAAATCTGTCATGTCACTTTACCTGCACAATAAACGGCTACAAAAAAAAAATGGCAGAATTGCGATTTTTGATTATACTGCTGCACATAAAATGAAATAAAAACCGATGAAAAAGTCACATAAACCTCAAAGTGGTACCACTGAAAATGCTAGATCATCCCACAAAAAAGGTCCTTATTCAGTTTCATACATGGAGCATAAAAAAGTTATCAGAAGATTGGGCTGCATAAATACTGCTTTACACAATAAACACACTTTTTTTTAAGGTCTACTAAATTGTTTGTGAATCAAACCATAAGAAATTGATTCTAGAGGGAGATGATTGGATTAAAATCCAGTACTTTCCTGTGGGGCCTGAAGAACCCACGATCATGTCACCAACAGAACCTCTCTTACTCTGGAGGCCTTTTTGAACCCAGAGGAAACATTTTTGTAAGTAGAATAGAAGGATAAAGAGCCAGGATATGTAAAGGGTTTTAGATAGTTTTGGAACCACGCTCTGATAGCCAACTTTATGTTCTGTGCAGCTACTTAACAGACAAGGATGGGAGGTTAAAGGACATCTTTTTCCAAAAGTTGGCATGCTATCAATATGCCATAAATATCCCTTCAAGAAAAATTGTGAAAAATTGAGACTGACTCATGTTGACCACACCTAAATCAATATATCATTATTTTAAACCAAATAAATGTACTCTTTGGGTATGTTCACACAGCTTATTTTCTAGCGTAATTGCGGGCGTATTTTGCCACGTATTGCGCTCATTATGCGACGAAATGCGTGCCGCAATTACGGTAATTCATAGCACTCATAGAGAGCTATGGATTACGTATTGTACTCGCGGGGGGAGAATTGACATTTAAATTGTTAGCGGTGAATACGCACCGCTGACAATGCCCTGTGCTTTGGAATTACGTGCTGATCAGAGCGTGGTTCCAAAACACCCGATGTATTGCGACGCGTATCATATGAGTCGCAATAAGCTGTGTGAACATAGCCTTTGAAGGTATTGATACTCCCTGTAAATTAATAAATAAATAAAGTCTAAAAAAAAAGTGCCTGTGTTGTATAAGCAATTAAAAAATTTGTACGTGCAGTCTTTGGGCCTGTTCACACGGCGGATTTGGCCGCAGGTTTGGCCGTGGAATTAGGCGCGGTTTCTGTGGCCAAAACCTTGTCCAAATCGTGGCCCAAACGCCCCCCGTTAAATACATGGTTTCCTATGGGAAACCGTGTTGCTATTCACATGCCGCGGTTTTGGCCGTGGCTTTGGGCCGCAGTCTTGCCGCGCGTGTTTGAGAAGTCTCCTGTCAATTCTTACAGTGAGTCTTCAGCGCGGCAGCCTCGCGGTGTCGCCGCGGGTTTTGGCGCGGTTGGTGCGTGTTTGGGCCACGATTCTCGGCATGGATTTTGCCCTGCCCACTAATTTGTACGGAGGAAAACCTCGCCGCAATCGCGCCGCAAAATGGCGTCGGGAGACGCGAGTTTGAGGCAAGGTTTGGACGAGGTTTTGGCCGTGGTAACTGCGCCAAAACCCGCGTCCAAATCCGCGCCGAAATCCGCCGTGTGAACCATGCCTTATGCCACATGAACTAGTGAACCTATTGCAAAACAGGCTCAATGTTTAACACATGGTTTAAAATGAATCTTTATGAAATATGTTACAATATTATATATAATTTTGAAAGTTTCCTCTGGCTTCTTGAATCAATGGATCATTAACCCCTTAACCTCGAGGCCTATTTGGGCTTTTTTACGTTTGTTTTTCCCTCCCTGTCTTCCCAGAGCCATAATTTTTTTATTCTTTCACTTACATAGACATATGAGGGCTTTTATTTTGCAGGACAAGATGCACTTTCTAATGGTGTCATTCATCGTACCATAGAATACAGTGGGAAACCGCAGAAAAAAGTGGGGAAAAATGTGAAAAAAACGTACTTGCACTATGTTTGCAGGTGTTTTGCTTTTACCGTGCTCAATCTTTGGTAAAAATGGCAATACCAAACATGTATGGTTTCCATTAGTTTTGGTACCGTAAGAAAATTGCAAACCTATTTTTGAAATTTGCACCACGGCGCCATCTTCTGTGACCAATAACTTTTTTGTACACCTATGGACTTGAGTGAGGGTGCATTTTTTTGTGGGCTGAAGTGTACTTTTTATTGATCATAAATGTAACAATAGACCTTAAATAACTTTTATGCGGATCACGGGAAAGGACTGGACGAGGGTTTTCTCCTTCACCTTTCCAAAATTCTAGACATAAAGACAACAAACACCGTCTTTAATATGTAAATCTTCTTTATATAAATACTTCAATAACTTTGATGCCCATACACCGGGCTTTATCCATTAGAACAAACACCACATAGTAGTGAAAACCTGTGATACGTCTTGGAACTTGATACACAATCACTTCATATTAATAGTTTAAGAACATTCTTACTAGTGTCCAGATGATAAGAACATAGTAGACAGAGGTTGCATCGACCGCCACCGGAACCGCCAAACGCCCATAGGTGATGTTTCGGAGGAAAGCTCCTCCTTTCTCAAACCAGCGTAACAGGCTGCGTTCCCTCACCTTCAACTTTAACTTTGAGTCTCTCTAGGGTGCTATGCCACTAGGGGGCGTGATCATTTATACAGCCTAATGCATTGTATAGACAATGCATTAAGGTGTACCAAAATGGGACACAGCAATCTCTCTGATAATGTCCCGATCGGAGTGAGAAATGGTGCACGGCACCATTTCTCATTGATTTAGATGCCAGGCCATCTTTGCCAAGACATCTAAGGGGTCAAACGCCCTCCCGCGCTGTAACCGCCAAGTGTTAGCTGCATTTAGCACTGCAATCCCGCTAAAAAGCCCCTTACCAGCATCAGGACGTACTCATACATCATATGTCATTCATATGTCATTAAGGGGTTAATAAACTTGCATTTTAAATTTGAGAACATTATATGCTTTTATGTTAGTGTTGCGGTTTACATTGGGGACATGCATAAGCAAATTTTTACTACCCATTAGAAACTAATATTTCAGAAATACGGCTAAAAGTTACACTGCTCTTTAAAGGGTATTTCCATGTCATTGATTAGCTTTAACATGTAGACAAAGGCAAATGTTATTACCAAGTACGTTGCTGTTCTGATTTGGCTTCCTTTTTAATTTAAAGTCGTTTTTATCTTCTTTGGTAACAGAAGGTTACTGACCACCTGCTCTAGCAGTCTTGGCTTGGAGGGTGATGGTGCTCCCTGCTGGGTTTTATCGGCAGCCCAGGAGCTTGATTTTTTTTTTTTTTTTTTTTTTTTACTGACAAACTTTAACCCTTTAGAGTTCTGTAACTTCTTACCCTGCTGTTAAAACTCATTTGCAACATTAGCAATGTCCCACTTACTGGCTTGGTTGAGAATAACAGAGCTGACATGCTAATCACTGCTGCAAAACCACTCACAGTCAGACCAGGAAGTGGGAGTCTGAAGTTGGTTATGAAGAGCAGGTTCTATAAAACGGTTAAATGGGAAACCCCTTTAACATTTTAGCTAACTTAAATCACAAAGTTGCACACTGTGTAAACATGTATTCTTTCTGTCTCAAATACTTAACAAATCACAAGCACAGTACACAGTAAATAAGTAAAAATGCTGCAAGACAGTGAATCATGTGGGTTCCTATTAACTGTTTTGAAGAATGTAAAGAGAATTAAAAAAAAAACTGACCTTGTGTGTAAGATTTTAACAACACTTTAGAATTAATTTTTCATCTTACTATTTATATTAAAATCAGTCCTTTAATTTGCAGTTTATACACTGGCTATGAGCATCAAAATAACCTGACAATTCTTGTTTAGGAGAGGTCACTTTTCAAGATTTATCTCCTTACCATCAAAGGCAGGATTATAGAAAAACCGTAGCATCTCTATTTTAAAGCTGGCTGCGGATAACAGAAAATTACACTACTAAGAAAAAAGTAACAACTTATCTCTTTTCCCTCTCCCTCCCTGCATAGTGACTCTGCACAGGTCCCAGAGTATGAATACAATATTCTCCTTTAGGTTTCCTTCTGACTACGGGTGACATGTATGAAGGAAGGCGCATCGAAGTGAATAGTTGAGTCTCATTTTCAGTGTATAATGTGCCTGATGTATGAAAGTGGATTTTTATGCATTCGTAAACGGAGTCTAAAGTTCAACACGCCTCGCCTATGTGTTAGGCGCATTACGGAATGCGCCTAACATGTAAGTAATGCGCCTAACATGTATTATAAACAGGCTGGAAATAAGAGAAAAGTCATTAGAATAGCATGTCAGTGAATAGAAACTATGGTACTGATCCTGCTTGGAGGACCACAGGTCCCAGCAATACCTGTGCTGTGCTGGCTCTTGCTGTATATAGAATAAATGGTGAGAGCAGCAAAAATAAATTTAAAATTTAATGTGGTAAAAATTTTAAATATAAATATCTGAACAATATAATCAGTGGGTTATTTAATGTAAAAATTTGTTTAAGATTCTATGAATTTTAATTACATTTTATAAGATATATTTTTATATTTTGGCTATATTACATATTTTTATATTATTTTTATATGATCACATTTTTCATTAAATCTAGATAATAACATTTTATACCTTTTGTTAATTATAATAAATTACTTTTTATTATTGTACTGGTGTAAGTTGAGAAATATTGGACATTTTTGCCCTTATGGCAAATCTAACTTCACTTCGACTCCTCAAGCTCAGGCAGACCACATTGAAATAGGTCTGCCTGTCGGAGCAGTAATGCACCTAGTTTTGCTGAACCACATTCATATATGTGTCTAGTATTACGAGTGGTGCGACGCGCCTCCATAACGCCCCCAGAATGCACCCTCGTGTTAGGCGCATATGAAAGTGTTGAGTCTTACGAACAATGCGCCTAGCACATACGTTAGGTGCATTAGACATCGTAGCCGGCTCAGTTAGGTGCATTGTATGCCAGAAAAAGGGTGAAAAATCCTTTCATACGTGTCACTCTAAGTTTTTTTAAGAAAATTTGGCAACCATATAGCAGATATTTGAAATGCTATTCATAGCCCAAAGCAGAAGTTCAGGCAAGATGCCTGCTACTGTAATCAAATAAACTAAAGCGATTAAAAATATATATATAAAATCAGAAAGTGAATAGACTAGAAAAAAAGAATATATTTTAATACAGATGTGTAAATATATCTAAATATATTGTTGGCAGTGTAGAAAAATCTAGAACACTATAACGTCATGTCACCGCCTCATAGCGTTTCATTTTACTTTACAGGTCTCCATGACAATATCTCACATGCAGCCACATGTATTAAGCTGATTTCACTGTCCTAATTTATCCGGCTAATTTATGAAGAAAGCCACACAGGGTGTACCCTAAAAACTAATACAGTGATCATTTTAAAGGAAACAGGGAAAATATAAGAAAACTAGCGTATGGTTACGGATTAAAATTCCTCATATAAATGTATTCCTGGATACATTAGGCAAATATACATATTGATGTTGAGAATGGAATAATTAGCCCATCAAGCAGTTACATTTAATGATTTTGTTTGAAGATGTACATAGTTTTTTAGTTGTTAACTGCTGTTTAAGTTGAATAATTTCAAAACTTGTGGGATATTACCTTACATTAAAGGTAGATTTAAGTTTTATAACCTTAATTTTCTATCTTTGGGAAAAGCCAATGTTGTGTGCTCATAGGGGTTTAATTAGCAAAATGCAAATATGCATCTCTACTGTAACCCAAATTTTATTATTCTCCACAACGTGCCTTTGTCTGGTACTGCAGCTCAGCTGAATTTGTGAAATTGCAGTGCTGGGAATATAATGGCATGTCAGATAATACTAAGATAGGACAAGCTACACAAGTCTAAAGCTGCACCAATATCTTGATCAGCATAAGCTACTATGATAAATCTGGTGCATTTTTAGACTGTCTGTCTAAGTTTATGCTACCTAAGTGTTAAACAGTGAGTAAATGAGAGCCACTTTTTTCATTTTATGTATTTACTACATTTTGGGATTTGTTTTTGCTATATAAGCATATACAGGCAGTCCCCGACTTACATCGTTCCGGCTTCCATACGTCCCCTAGTTACAAACGGAGACTTCTGGGACGTGACTGACATTCAACACTGCGTCACGCCCCATGATAACCAACTGCCAGCATGCCACAGCTGCATATGAGACATAGCACGTGAGGTGAAATCTTCTAAAAGGCCACAGACAGCAAAGCAAATGTAAAAACTGTTCTCTGCACTATCCAAAACTAAAACAAAATTTTGTCCTGGCGTTACATTTAATAAATATACCTGTTCAGACTTACATACAATTTCAACTTAAAGGGGATTTGCCACCAGACCAAGTACTGACCTCCTTCAGCATGAGAGCAAGATGTAAACAAATCAAGCTGAGTCATGAAGCTGCAGTGGAGAGAGGGAGAGGGGAGGGGGTGTGAGGAATCCAAAGGGAGTGTCTCAAAACTTAAGTGAACTAATAAACAGTACAACAGTGGATTCAATGCAGCAAGACACAGAGCCTCAGACGGCACTGTCAGGAGAAACCTTATCTGCTAAGCAGCTAATGTAATGTAAACAAATCACGCAGCAAGACACAGAGACGCACACAGACACACACAGCCAGAACACAGAGCCTGCATAACGGATCCTGTGACATGTTCACTCAAATAATCAAACTATAACTTGTGAATTCTGTATACAAAAGAGAACACCTATTCTAAACAGCAGATTGAAAGCTTCTTCATCAGATAAAGCAGGGATCTAATAACACTACAGCTAGTTATTCTGTATACAAAAGAAAACATATTGCTACCCGGTGCCTTAAAAGACCATTCATTCTGCCTGTCATCAGATAAAAAGTGATTCACGCAAGCGCGGCCTTTCAGCTCCTGGGTCGTGACTAGGGGAAGCTTTGTGGTAACCAAGGGGGGTTGAGAAATGCTGTAGCTCTCAGAGTTTTCACTTTTTTTAATCACATATATTTAGAAAAGTGATTAAATACCCATTTTGGAGGTTCCCACGTCAACATTACATGGTGGCAAAACCCCTTTAAGAACAAACCTACAGTCCCTATCCTGTTTGTAACCCAGGGACTGCCTGTAAATGAAAACTAAATAAAGACATAAATGATAGCCTTTAGGCAACTTAGAAATGAAAGATGTTATATTATTTTGCAAACTATTTAAAACATTACCAATTATTTCACACAATTATTTAAATAACCTCATTTGGATATTTGCACTCAAAGGACATACTTTTGTTTAAACCAACATAATTGATCATTCTATAATAATGTTACTTAATCATAATTAACAAAAATGGATACACATTTTATAGATATTGTTTTATTTTTCAGTACAAAAATAAAATATTTCATACTTCCATAAATTAGCACTGAGTATTTGATAAAGTAAAAAAAAAAAACGGAAAAAAAATCAAAACATGAAAACATATTACATGGTGAACATATATACCCTGTTTATTTCCACAAAATTTGATCTACATAAAGCAGGTAGGGTGTATATGTATGTATTTGTATATGTGTATGTATGCATTAGTGTACTGTATAAATGCATATATTTGCAAGTATTTAGAGCTTTTTTTAAATATCACAATACAAAAATATTTTTTTTTTTGCAATTAATATTATTTTTTCCAGTTCATTCACCTAATATAAATTCACACCAAAGGAAATAAAACTGATAAATTCTAGACAAAGTTCACCTTGTGCTTTAACAAACTTTTACTTTTGAAGTGCTAGTACAAAAATTATAGGAATGCAATGGATTAGTGAGAATACTGAATAAATTATGCATAAATATATCTGTGAATCCCTTGCCTATTTATATATTTTTTTTATATGTTACACTTCTTTTATATGTTTAAGGCAAGTGAAATAGCTCAATTAAATGAATGTGTATTGCTACCATGCAACATTGCATTTTAAGTTAAGAATTTATTTTCTCTAGACATGTATGAATACAAATTAAAAAATCATATTTTACTAAATGGTTTACATTAAACAAATTAACATGTCAAATTGTAATATAAACTTATAAAACAGTAGTACATTTTAAGAATATACTACAGCTTTCAGTGAAACAACAAACTATACCAGGAGAACATTTGATAAAATTAGATAAATTTAAAATGATATGTCTTGTGCACTTATTTTCAAGATACTGCTTCTTATAAGTTTATGTGACAAAGAAGATTATCACAATGACATACAAAAATACATCTCAAATTCTGATAGAACAAATAATTTACATTTAGATCATAAAACATATTCTGTACATAAAAAGTCCTAAACAACTACTTTTTCAATGATAGCACTAGTAAATAGGTTTCCATAGGATTTCACCAGCAATTAAGATTTCATCAAAAATTGAGAAAATCAGCACCTGACTATATAAAGCTGTAATAAAAATGTTTTAATAGGCTTTAATTGTAGAATTATTAAATTTTGCACAACATGTTAGTAATCTTGGTATATTATAAATCAGCAGATGTTAAGGACCGAGCAGTAAAAATTTCAGTCATATATCTGTCAATTTTTTCAAGTTGATTTTTTTAAACAAAACTAGGGAGTATTTTCAGTAGGAAAAAAAAAATATTTGTCAAAATAATGCCATGGTTGACTTGGTATCATTCAAATGATAATTAAGAATTTATATAATGGTTGACATCCTAAATTACATTTTTAGTGGAAAACATGAAAAAAAATTGGATTCAGTTGGCTGAATTGAGCTAATTATTGCTAAGAAATTTGATAAAACCATATACATGTGGACTTAAATTAAAATTAATACTCAAATGCAATGATGCAGATTTATGTGCTGGTATGTAATTAGAGTATAGCATGCACCATATTCCTCAAAATGACACACATCAATTGAGGAAGATGTGCAATTAATAAACATGTTTTCTGTAAGAAAAAGAGATAGAAAATATTTTATAATTAGTAATGCTTGAAAGAAAACCAAAATATTACGTTTCTTTTTGGTGAGTGTCTGAAAACATAATTCAGCAGTAATCCCAGCCTTTTCGCTCAGGAAACTGGTGTAATTCCATTGGCAAATGACCTCTCAATATTTCCTCTTTTAATATTGCAAGTATAATTAAACATCTTTTACAAGAATAGAAAGTTTATAACATTCAATTGATATCCTATTTAATGCATTGAATAATTTTTCTGTGTTTAAGTATAAATGTTCTAATATCGTGAAGGGGTTGTCCATTTCAAATTTAAATAATATGCTAGTTCAGCCCAAAAAAATAAAAAAAGCCTATACTCACCTTCCTTGACTCCTCTGTTCCAGCTCTATGTCTCCGCAGTCTTCTGTTTATCTTCATTTTTTTCGTAAAACAACGTCACAATTAGCGGCTGTAACGCTCAAGGAAGATAATGAAAGAAAACAGAAGACGAGGATACCCGGTGATGGAACAGAGAAATGAAGGGAAGTGAGTCCAGGTTTATTTTATTTTTTTTTAATTTATTGGGCAGTACTAGCATATTATTTCATTTTGCTGTGAACTGGACAACCCCTTTAACCCCTGTTGTATGATATAAATAGTGGAGGAGATACATATGGTTGAAGTGCAAAAACAGATACAGCCCACAGACAAGAATAGCAAATGCAAAGAATTTGTATTTATTCTCAATAAATTTCTAATGAGACCTAGCAAAAAAACATGAAAATGCAAAACTCATGTTTAATAATTTACTTCTATGAGATACCTTTCCATTCCTTTAAAGGCCTATGTTAAGGCTCAAAATCCATGTTATAAGACTGCGAAAAACTAATGATATTTCCTGTCCTGATCTCTGTAAGGTGGAAACCTTGTGTGAATAGTAATTTGAGGTACATTCCCTTATATACACATAACTACCAGAACGCAGATATTGTATTTGTTTATTTGTATCTTCACTAAGGGTGACATGTATGAAGGAAGGCGGGTCAAAGTGAATAGTCGAGTCTCATTTTCAGTGTATAATACACTTTATGTATTAAAGTGGTTTTTGTGTGTTCATAAATGGTGTGTAAAGTTCGACGTGCCTCGCCTATGTTTTAGGCGCATTGCAGAACTTAGACACATTAGTAATGCGCCTAACATGTATTAAGGTTATAGACAGGCTGGAAATAAGAGAAGTCATTAGAATAGCATGTCAGTGAATAGAAACTATGGTGCTGATCCTGCTTGGAGGACCACAGGTCCCATCAATACCTGTGCTGTGCTGGCTCTTGCTGTATGCAGAATAAAGGGTGAGAGCAGCAAAAATATATTTAAAATTTAATGTAGTAAAAATTTTAAATATAAAAATGAACAGCATATTCAAAGGGTTTTTTAATGTAAAATTTGTTTTAGATTCTATTAAATTTAAATTCATTTTATAGGAGATATTTTTATATTTTTGTAATATTATATATTTTATATTAATTTAAATGATCATATTTTTTATTAAGTGTAAATTATTACATTTTATACAGTTTGATAATTATAATAAATTAGTTTTTATTAATGTACTGCTCTAAAGTGAGAAATACAGCAAATCTATCTCCACTACGACTCCTCAGGCTCAAGAATACCACATTGAGATAGTTCTATCTGTCGGAGCAGTAATGCGTTTAATTTTGCCAAACCACATTCATAGATGTGTCTAATATTACGAGTGTAGTGTGACACACCTCCATAGCGCCCCCAGAATGCCCCCAAAACACCCCTTCATGTAAAGGGCATTAGAAAGTGTCGAACAATGTACCTAACACATTCATTAGGTGCATTAGACATCATAGCCGGCTAAGTTAGGTGCATTGTACACCAGAAAAAGAGTGAAAAACCCTTTCATACATGTCGCCCTAAGTATCTATAAAAAATACTGATAGACTGATAGATATTTAGCTGAGGGCATCTTGTGATCAAAATCTCTTTAGGCATTAGGCCTAACTTTAGGTGATCTCATTTCCACATTTCAATATATAAGATATAACCGAACCTCATAAATGAACAATGTATAATTTCCAAATCCCACATGTCTTCAAGTGGATCTCACTGGCACTCAATCATATGTCTTCGCAGATATAGAAAAATTTTTATACAAATACACTTTACTAGTTCCAAATTGTCCATACTTAAATATCTCAAAACATTTACTTATGAAGATCCTGTATATCTATGAAGAATTGCGGGATTCACTTGTGGTTGTTTAGGATCCGGGTTAGCATTGGTGACAACATGCAGAGCAGCAGAAAAATCTAAATAAAGTGCCTTATAGCATCATTGAAATTATTACTCCTTCCATCTTCTTTCATTCACTTAGTTCTGTATGGAGAAGATACAGTGAACAACTAGTGTTCATCGAACTATTCTTGAAAAGTTAAGTCCTAGTAGAATTTCTTGAATTTTTAGAACTTGAACCGAACGGAAAATGTTATTGTTCATTCAAGTAAAGTTCTAGTTCTAGTTGTAGTTTGATTCGCCATTTTCAGTTTAGTTTTCAGCGGCTTTCTGCACTTTAGGTGGTCATCCAATCACCTTTCTTTACTTTTGTCTGCCATGCAATCAGTTAAGAGCACAAAGAAGTGTCAAAAACGTAGGACTCTCATTAGCTGCTAAAATCACATGACCATGTTATATACATTTCACTGTATTGCCTTGTGAATACCATTTTCAGCTCACTCACTGTACTATACAGTCTGATCTTAGTTAGATAGCATTTTCCTCTCCATAGACATCAATAGTTAGGGAGTTTGGTATTGCTGGCTGCATCTTTCCCACAGCCAGAAGCTGTTATTTGGTGACATTTGCAGGCTCGCAGAATGTCTAACTCTCATATAAATGGATATATATCATACAGAGTGCTTGGATTTGCTAAATCATACTCAGTGCCCAAAAGTTCTGTTTTTGCAGTTTTGGGGGTTCAGTAATTGTATAACACACCGTTTCCAAATCTCCCATGTGTCAAAGGGGCTTTTGGGCCCCCTCAGGATGCAGGGCCCCGTAGCAGCTGCTACTGCTGCACCTCCTACAGCTACACTACTGCTTGCAAGCTGTCCTCATCTTTTCAGTTAGCCATTGAAAGGAATGAAGTATTTTAGCCTCTCAATTTTTTTTCTGTCACTCTTAGAGCCTCATTTTCTTCACTAAGTTGTTCCACGTATCCAGTTTACTGTTATGGATGGTAATTCCAGCTTCTCCTCACCTGTATAGGTATAAAAATTAACTAGAACATCTGCTCCCATTGACTTTAATGGAGTTCGAGGTTTAGTTCGAATAGAACCCCGAACCGAACACACTAAATTTCGAGGTTCTAATTGAACTAGAACTTTTTACTGCTCGCTCATCACTATTAACAACTTAAAGGGTGAAATATGATAAGATCACAGATTACATCTCAGCATATGCTGTATGTAAGGTATTCAGAATGGTTTCAGAGTTTTAATGCACACTAATAATAATTTCACTGATGCTGGTTTCCTCTAACTCTAAGAAACAGCTCATTTTGTATAAATGAACAGTACTGTACACAATTGTTGCTAAAATGTTTGTTTTAAGCATTGCATGATATAATATATAGATATATATATATATATATATATATATATATATTAAATATTAGAATAAATATTGTGAAGATATAGCAAACATGTTTATTGTATGTGTTTTGTCCAGTATGATAAATTCCTAAGGTACTCTGTAGCTTAATCTATAGAAATTGACAAATTATGTAATGCAGTTAAGAGTAAAATGACAGACCCAGTTCATATACATCTGAATAACACAGTTTAGCTCCATAACTGAGTAAAATACATTCCTGTATCATCAAAGGTAAGTGACAATAAATCTTAATACTTGTATGAAGATTTATTGACCCATTTTTAATCACTTATTTTTACAACATGGGTTGTCTCTGTATGACATATGGATTTCTACTTCAGTACTTATGTCACTATTGTGTCAGGGTTTTTTTTTTACTAGATTTTTTTCTTTCTTTTCCTTTTTTAAAATTTAAAAGAGAAAAATATGCTGGCTATTTCAGGCTCCATTGACTTCTTTGGACACATTTTGTTTTGTTTTTTAAAGAATGCTACATAGGAAGTTGTGCAGTTTATAAATAAGGAAACACATAAATGGTATATTGACTAATATTGATTCCATTTAATGGACCTGGGAAAAAGTTATAAAATTAACACAAAAAGATACAATATTAACAGAGAGGTCAGGATCCATTGTAGACTCCAAAGTGTTTTCTCTTGTCTAATACATTTTTTGTGTAATCTATCGATAGATCCTATTCAGTACTGAATAAGGGGCCTCATGTCCTCATGAGACCCCCTTTAACATGTCATTCTCAAAAGAGGACCACTAAAATTCAGGTCTGACTTCTGAAATACCTTGGTTTCAGCTGTTAGAACTTTTGTTTGGCAACGCACATGCATTTTTTATGTATTATTACATGCAGGCTATTCAGATTAAATGCCTAACACATAATACATGGATGTCTGGGTCCACCAAACTTCTTACTTTTACTTCTGCTTACAAATAGAAATTTTACAAGGGGTTCTGTCTTCATTGTCAAAACAGGTCAAAAGGACAGTTTGTTTTGATGAACCCCCCTCTGTTACAGCTTATTGTAGACTGTATCTCTCAAGCAAAACTAAACTGTAAGAATCAGTGTGAATACACCCTTATTTGCAAAGAAAACTATAACACATGTGTATCAGATATAGAGTTGAGTACAATATTAATGAAGAAAACATAAAAATCCATATCAAATTAGTACTTTTGCAATAATACTGCTGAATTTCAATTTACATTTCTCAACATCCTAATCAATAGGTACACGTTTATTTTAAAAAAAAGTCATTTTTAGTTTTATTCCTTTCAGAAAAGGTAAAAAAGCCCAGCTATATGAAGGCAAAGTGTTCTCTTGCATATATTACCATGTATGGTCTTTGAAAATGTGTAATAGTCACTTCACAAAAATAAAATAGAAAAAGTAAACTGGATAAATGTGTAAACATACCTTCATAGAACAAATGAGTGCCACTGAAAAGCCTAGCAGCCAGTATGACATTGGCTATCAATTACCAAAAAAATAATTTTTTATGCGTTTTGTAAAATAATTAGCAAATCACTGCAATGCACTTGATAATGATTTCTGAATCACCAGAATGACAAGCAATACTTGTTATGAATGATGGTAGCATATGACAATTTTTACTGTTCTGTGATATTTCAGATATTGATCATTGCAATTAATAGCCCTAACATTAATAATGTTAATGAAAGCTCAACTTTATAATCTGTTTTTAAAATAAATACCAAGTGACACCACTGCTGGACCCATGCAATAAAATGATTGCAGTGGTATCAGCCTAACATCCCAATTGGTATGATTCTATTGTACATGTCAGGATGTTAATATTGGTGAAATACTGATGAATGTTTTCTGAAGATAACTACAACTATCATCATTACATCTATGGAATCAGCTTATCTGATAGAGGAGACAATCCGATTGCTCAATTAAATAAACAAGAAACTGGACAGCACCCTCTTTGGCACTTATTTCTGCTGGTTGATAAGAATGATAGAGCAAGTGGCATCTGGTTTACACAAAAATAATAATATTTTTTTTTAATAATATGGCTATTTATGTTCTTCCACCACTATGGCCATATAGAATATGTTAGTTGTATTTGGTATTCAGAGATCATCTCAAAACTTTTTTAAAGTGCACTTATCACCACATATTTACATTTTTACATAGGTTTTGTGTACAAAACTAATCAGAGGCTAAATGTGTTTTAATACTTCAATATTATTACTCATTTTTATTGTATGCTTTATATTTGTGTATGTACAGGTTTGGCAGTTGTGTGAGTGGGCTAAAACAGAGGTATGAAAATTTGTGACCTTTTCTAGATCATAGACAACTTCTTCTCTATAACTGCAGCATGTCAAAAGCTGGTTCTGGATAATAATTTAAACTTTAGGTTGATCACTTCTAAGTTCTAAAAATTAGTAAAACCCAACTACCCAATATGCCCAAAATAATTGCAGTAAGGAGTATAGTTTATGGCTCCATAGTATAAAGCAATGACCACCGTGTGTGTAGCCTTATAGTACCTATGTATGGCATCATGTAATGGAAGTAATGCCATTCATATGTCCTGTGTTCATATGAAATCACATCCAAATAGATACTCAAAACACATCTGTGGGTGTCATTTTACAGAGCTTGTACAAAGTTACAATAAAGCTTATACATGAGGCTTTAGTTGTTCAAGTATTAAGGTTAATAAATAAAAATGTAAAAAGTTTTGGGCTTATAAAAAATTGCTTAGCTATGATGATTTATAAATTATACAGTAATGACATAATAATAAAGAGTAGTCAGGATAAACGTTATTTACTCCCATTAGGTTAAAAACATCCATAACAATATAAAGAAAAAAAAATGATTTTAATTTTATGTACTGTATAAATTTGCATAATCCAATTCAGTGGAGTGTCGCTCCCTATATATCAATCTACCATACACTAACTTTTTTATTGTTAGTAGTTTCTCCATAGACCAGGCCAATCATAACTGTAACATTTACATAATTGCACTTGAAATTTAGATATAATGACCCCAAGACAAAAAGGAAAATCCAGAAAATGTACCCTGAATGCATGTTAGCCCTGTTTATTTTAAATATAAATCAGAAGTTTCATCTCCTAAAAAAACTGAAATGAAATTGTCTTTTTGCATACACAAAGCCTAATATTCACACATAGCAATTTTGAGAATCCAAGTTTACTAACAGCCCAGCAGAAAAAAAATGTGGATAGTGTTTTAATAGTTTGTCAAGTATTATTTTTTAAGTCATTCTTTCATCTAGAGTTGTGTGATGTGTAAATATTCATAAGGGAAAATAAATAGTAGCAACCTATTTTTTAATTACAATGTAAAAAAATTCTTTGAAATAATACTGTACTAATCTGTACATTTCTCATCTTTGTTCTATACTACAATTTTTTTAGTAAATAAATATTGCAATTAATTTTTATTCTACTTAATAATTAAATTAACTTAACAAATTCCCCTTGATAAACTACAAATACATAATATCATAATTGTTATAAGTAGTGTTGCTTTAATGGGTCCCTGTTCAATTCAGCAATGGTTCATCCAAACTTGAGAACAAGTTTGGATGTGGGATGTCCCAAACCCACTTTTTTATTTCAAAACCAAACCGTAGCCCTAAATGTAACCTTAAAATGGGGTTAGGATTATTAATTGGTTTTAATGGGGTTAAATTATTGTTCTGCAGTGCTTCCAGTCTGGTGAGACTCCAAATTTGGCATAACTTCCAGTCTGATGTCACTTCTATCAAGGAAAAGTTAACCTTTAAAAAACTCTAATCTCTGACCCAAATCTTTCCCAAATTTAAAACGCAACACTAATTGTAAGTCTAAGAAATTATGTTTTTAGTTATGTTCTGAATACTGAGTTTCTGACACACAACAGGAAATATACCATAGCACATCTTGTGTCTTAAGAAGAGAGAAAATATAAATGAGTGTACTAACTCTAACAAAATATACACTCATACATACATACACACACCAACATGTTAATTTACAAAACACAACTATATGGAATCATAACCAGGATTTATTTCAGCTACAGCACAGATTCCGTTTCATGCCCCCAGCTATGCCCTTTCACTCATCCATATACCAGGCAAGAATGAAAAAGGAGAAACAGACTTATGTTTCACTGCTTGATTATAGCATTATTGTAGGGTATAACTTTTTTTTTAAATATAGAGATTTTTTATGTACCACTGCCAGTGGATACCAGAGACATTTCACTATTTGCATATTATAACTCTCCTACTACTGTTATCATAAAAAAGGCCAGTAAAGTAATTTATTGTCCTAGCAGTACTAAACTTTAACTACATTACAAATTAAGATGAAATTAGATGAAAAACAGGACAGGGCATGATGTAATAGTAGTAATAATAACATTACCACCATTTTTGTTATCATAATATTTATATAAATCCAAACACAGTTTTGTAATACAATAAATCTTTTTAGGAAATCAATTAAATTGGCTAAAAAGTGGCAAAAGTATTTCTGAGTCATTTAGTTAAGTCATTCACCTGCCATACAAAAAGTACTTTCCTGAAAAGCAGGCTTAAAAGCAGAAATGATCTTTCATAGGAAAACATAAAAAAGCAAAAAAAAAAAAAAAAAAATGGAGGTTTGTTGTCCACTTTAACTCATTATGACAAAGTAGAACGAAATCAAAAGGTTTAAATAAATCTTTAAAAAATTTTTTAGTATTTACTTTTTCATCCATTTATAACATCCATATCCATTTAATTTGTGTATAAAGCTAATGTTTAACTTTATGAAAGGAGCAAAAAATGATTGACATGTATATACTTAAAATGATAAACAGACATTACCCTACTCTACCGATTGAACTAATTCTTGTTTTATTTTTAGATTTTTTTTTTAACAATAATTGCATTTGGAAAATTTGCTTATTTTATAGTGTTAATCTTTAAAGTTAAAGCACATCTGTTACCATACTATGTTGCCCTATTGCAGGGCAGCATAATATTAGCATAAGTCTGCTTCACTTGGCACAAAATAATTCTGTGGCACTTGGCTAACAGAGCTTAATAAAGAATGCAGGTAACACAAAAATTGAGTTGTTTAATTGTTTAAATTTCAGTCAAGTTAAGCAGATCTTTCATAAATTTAAAATGAAATATATTTTTAAGGCAATGTTGAACCTGTAGTATGGAATGTTTTACTTTATCAAATATTCCTTTCCATTTATTTTATGTCTAAAAGAAAATGCATCACTTTAAAAAGCTATTTTCTGAAATACACTATATATATGCCTAATAATGTGTGATACGATCAAATAGTGTGCACTGAAATAATATTATCTGAGAAGGCCAACTTTAGAGAGCTCATCCAAGTTAAAAAATAGCAAGATAAGAAAATAGTAAAATAAGATTAGTTAAATAAGAATACTTGGTATGAGCATTTTCTTTCTATTATTTAGCTTTTTTTATGACACATTTGTTTAGAAAATTTATTTGAAAAAAATGAAACCCATAAGGCAAACTTTAAAAAGCAAACGAAAAAAAAAGTAAATAATAATAAATAAAAGTGACTGAACTTATTTGTAATAATAGGGCAGTATGCATGGTGCAGTTTTTCATGCTAACATGATCGGCAAGCATGTACATTTTCATCAACACCAGATCACACTGTTATTACTTAAGACCATAAAAGTTACATTAATATTTTGCTCAAAATTTACTTTTCTCTAACTTTTTTGACCTCATGCAGATCTATTTTTCTTCCTTTAAAAAACAAAACAAAATCTGAAGATAAATAAATATTTAATACCTAAATCATATTAAATTGTTTTCATTTACCTCATTCTATCACATACAAGAAAGGACATTCTTATGGAATATTCTTAGGCTTGTTTCTTATATATCCACTGATCTGCAATACTATAATCTGGTGTGATTGTGCGGGATCAAAAAATGTTGCATGCAGTGTTTTTCAATCTGACGTTGATAGGTGCAGAATTGTGCTCATAGGTCAGAGGCCATGGCCTATTTCAGCCTTTAGCCTGTTGCATCCAGCAGTGTATCTTGTTGGCTTCAGATCACAGGACATTCCATTTGTGAACCTGGCTGTAATGGCTCTTTGGAAAAAGATTAATGTATATACCGTATCATAAGACTTGGACACTGCTTACACACTGTACAGGTCATTGAGCAAAACTATTATAGTACATCAGCCAGAAATATTTCCATTAATAGCGATGAGTCATTATCTTTCTGTAAATTTGTCTGGCAGATCTTGTCATGTGTTTATTCTAATATATTTAAAATAAAAGTGAAATTGTAAGTTGCGGTAAAGACAAATGTAAATAGATGTGATGTCAAAACACATTACAAAGTACACATTCCTAGAAATAAATGTAAGCACACATTTATCACCTCTTAAATATAGAAGCATTTTTTCTTAAAAATAAACATATTTCTTTATTCAATAAAATGAATTTAACATTTTAGGTCTGATTAATTTTATAAACAGCAAATCTGTCGGAAAGGCTTATGCATGTTGGCGTTCACATCTGGTGTTCATTACCTCCTGAGTTCTAATTTAAATTGCCTTAAAGCTGATAAAGTTATATTTCTTTAAATATGAATAGCAATAAGGCAAAAAACAATTTAAAACATATTACAGGAGTCTGTGATAGTAACAAGGCTTTTCTCAGCTTTGGTATGGATTCCACCATACAAAAATAACTTCAACAATGCATATAGCTTTAGGCTAGAGAACGGTAGCATATCAAGACGTTTTTGAAATTAGAAAAAAATATTAAGAACAAATTTGGATGACATACCCCTCCCTTCCCAAAACATGTATTTGTAAAACAAGTTTAACAAAGGCAAATAAAACTCAGTAGTGGGTAAAGAAAAAATATACATTTTCCATTAAAATGCTTTCTAGGATCTATGTTACTGCAAAGCAATAAATACAGACCAAGTATCTTGTTGTTTGACAGACATTTAAGTTAGTTAAAAGTTAAACAATCAGACCATCTTGAAGTGTAACCAAGCATGCTGCCATCAGGTAGGCTGGGCAAAAGGAATAAAAAGTGAGCTCTGCTGGTTATCTTAAAAAAATGAGTCCTTTGAATCTTGCATACTGTACTTTCTTACTTTGACAATGAAGATCATTAATGTATAATGCTAAAAAAGCCAAAAATGAATGTTGCTCCTTATCCGGTAGGTTGACCAAGCATTCCAAAAAAGGGAAAAGTTAAAAAAAAAAAAAAAATTCTAAAACTCTACTTAAAGCAAAGGCAGAAAAAAAGAAGTTTCCTATCTATAAATCAGTCTATTCTTTAAAAAATTTAAATAGACAAATTTAATTGACATATAAAACAAAGTCAAAAATGTAATGGCAAGAGACATGGGTAAAACAGGAAGACACTGATGCTACAAATAAATTGCAAAAATATGTACAAGACCCTGTTTTTCCTCAATTGTTTACGATTGTTATGCATGTTTAACAGCAGCAGTCAAGGATGAAGTTCCAGGCACCAGACTGCATTTTCCGCTTCCAACTACATAGTGTGGGGCTGACGGGCCCCTACCATTCCTGTCACCAGATGACGCTAGATATACTTGTCTCCCTTGGCAAAAGTGGCAAGATAGCACTGTTTGTGTGAGCTTCATCTGGGTGCTGCTCCCTGTTTGCTTTTGTTTGTGGCCGCTGCCCGTTGATGAGTGTCATAGGGATGTTACAGTAGGTATGCTGATTGCCTATGGAGGTAAGAGGCAGGGTGCCGGTAGGAGGTACATCATATTCATAGCTTCTATAATAGTGTTTCTGCCGCATTTGTGTATGGTAAGTGTTATGAAAGGTAGAACGTATATCAGGATGGGCAGTGGCTAGGGCAGTGGAAGTGGCAGCAGCCATGGAGATTGCTGAGACCGTCTGCAGTTCCCCGAAAGGTCCCTGCTCACTGACATCTAAAACCTGCTCATGTGTGATGGGTTCTATTCGTTTAAAAGGCATTTCATATTGTAAACGTTTCCAGAATTTTGAATTCAATTTGTTGCATTTCGGCCCATGCCATTTGATAACAGTTAGAAGCTTAATTGTATGTTTCAAAGTTTCCACTTCTTGGTAATTCATAATCCCACGTAGTTCACTGCATTCAATCAGTATCACTTTTATTTCTCCAGTGACTAACATATTCCGAAGTCTGGTTTCTAACTCAAATATACTCCAACCTCTTCTCACAACATAGGTGGGAGTCATGACAATGATAAGCCTTTTACTTTGGTCAACACATCTTGCCACATCTTCAATATAGGCTGAGGAAGAAAAAAATATATATGATTACTTAGAAACAAATCTTATTTTCCAGTGATTATTAAGGGGGTTCTGCTACCAGTGTCCTTTGAAAAAAAAAAAAAAAAAAAAAAAACTTAAACTCAACTCCCCAGTTACCTCAGAACCAATGCTGCAACATCCTCACCATTTCCTTTCCTTCTGTCTACTTCTTGTTTTTTCCGAATGGGAACATCACCACTACAGCCGCTCATTGGCTGCAGTGGTCATGAGCTACTGCTTGACAAGATCGTTTGTAAGTGAGCTGTTCAATAAGCTAGAAAGCCTGGTATTGGCACGTGGTTGCTGCAGCCAAGTAGTGGTTCCATGCGCAGAAGAAGAAGAGCTAAATAGAAGGCCGACAGAGAGTGAGAACAGTGCAACATTGAATTTGAGGTGAAGGGAGAGGTGAGTGTAATTTTATTTTTTTTATTTTAAAAGGTCACTCTTATCATAAAAATATTTTTCTTAAAAAAATCAGACAACCCCTTTAAGGATAACAAACAATTGTTTTGTCCTTTGCATAACATTTAATCTTCGATCATGACATACAATCATACTAAAACAATATGAGTTGTACATCCATTTGTTTTAAGTTTATATCTAATTTTTAAGACACCCCCTTCCGATGTATACTATAAAAGCAAAAAGGCATTACAGAATGGGTCCCCACTTTGAACACTCATCTTTGTGCTAAAATGAAGAGATACTAACAAAGAGAAGCTCTCATATGGGTGGACCAAGCTTAAAGGGGTTTTGCCACGATGTAATGTGTCCTGTTTACTGGCCGCAAAGCCAGAAAACGCCCTGGTACAGGAGATCCTCAGGGCCCAGATGGTGGTGCAAACGGTGGGTAGCCGAAGTGCAGGACACAGGTGACGGATAAACGGATGCAGTAGCTGTTTAATGGAAGCACAGTCCCAGGGTGATAACAGATTACACAGCAGGAATAGCTGACTGGTGCAGTGACAGGAGTTCAGCAGGTATAAGGTGCGCTGGACAGCGCCGAGTAATGCAGACGTTTTAGACTGGAGCTTAGCAGACACTCTGGAAACCAGGGGGTTAACAAGGCAGCAGCTTAGCAGCAGAGGTCTGGCTCTATGGAAGCACACCAACGAACTGACCCAGAGTCCAGGGAGGAAGTTCCTTATGAAGGAAAGGGTCAGAGGTCACGGGCAGGAAGCAGGAGCACTGTGTATATAAATGTCCGCAGGCTGGCGCGCCTATGGGGTGCACACACACGCTGGGGAAGCCACAGTGGACGGACACGTGTGGAAGCAGGCCAGGTGAGTAACGCTGAGCAGAAGCAGGTGTGGAGCAAACTGACACTGCCGCTGTAAGCCCCGCACAGGGAGCCACAGCGGACCCAGACACAAGGGCACGGACACGACTGCGGTCCAAGGCACGGGCCGCGGCACGATCCGTGACATAATGTTGACACGATCCGTGAAAGTACCCCCCCTTAAACCCTCCCCTCCGGGCAAGCCAGGTACCCCCATAATGGCTAGGGGTAACCACCTCCTCGGTAGGTTTCCAGATAGTCCCGGATTACTTCTTGAACCTGGGGGGCAGAAGCAGAATCAGTAGACAGGGGAGAGGTGGGTGGGAAACAGAGATGTCTTTACAGACCAGGAGCTCTTCTTGTGCTTGAGGATCCTCTTCAGGCAGCACAGCAGAAACGGGTGGGCGAGACTGCACAGGATGGGCAGGCTTCAGGCAGCGAGAATGACATGGCTCGCCCCACTGGAGAACTTCACCCGTTTTCCAATCCAGAGATGGATTGTGACGCTCGAGCCAGGGTAAGTCAAGCCGGCCAGACGCAGAAGCATTCGGCAAAACGTAGAACGAGGTGTCCTCGAGGTGGGAGCGTCCAGGGCGCAGAGACCGAGGTTTGGTACGGTAATGCACTGGTTCATTCAGGATCTCCCTGTTGATGGAGGAGAAACGCAGCGGTTTATCCAGACAGGAGACAGGCAGACAATACTTGTCAAGCAACAACGGGTGGATAAAGTTCTCAGACAAACCAGAGTCCAACAAAGCAGACACTTGGATTTTAGTACTGGAACCATAACAGAGAGTGACCGGGGTGGTCAGACGATTAGCAGAGGCATCTTTATTCAGGGACGCTTCACCCACAACACCATGGCATGGAAGTTTCCAGGGCGCAGCAGGGCGGACTGGGCAGTTCTTTAGGTAATGCTTGGGACTGCCACAGTATAGACACAGGTTCAGACTGCGCCGGGGAGAGCGGTCCGCCAGGCTTAGATGGACGCGATTCACCTCCATAGGAATGTCTTGTGGGAACGCAGGTGCCTGGTGAGGTAGACTAGGGGGTGCAGGTACATGGCGAGGCGAAGGCTTGCGAGGACGGAAGGGCGGTGACTGCTGGCGAAGCTTTAGCTCTCTTTCAGAAAAACGATTTTCGTAGCTAGAGCAATGAGGTCGTCCAGGTTACTTGGTAGGTCACGACCAGCCAGTTCATCCTTGATGCGCGCAGCGAGGCTCCCCCAGAAGGCTGCAACCAGGGCCTCATTGTTCCACGCGAGTTCTGAAGCCAGGGTACGATACCGGATGGCATATTGGCCCACAGAAGATTCGCCTTGGCAGGAACGTAGCAGAGAAGATGCCGCGGAGGTATTTCGCACAGGTTGTTCAAAAATTTTCCGGAAGACGACCAGAAATTCTTGGATGTCCCCTGTCAGCGGATCCCCTCTCTCTCAGAGGGGTGAGGCCCAGGCCAAGGCTTCACCTGAGAGCAGGCTGATGATAAACGCCACCTTTGCTCTCTCGGATGGAAAGTGGTGTGCCAGGACCTCGAAGTGTATGGTACACTGGTTGATGAATCCGCGACATGTGTGGGGATCGTAATGGGCAGGCAGAGGCAGGTGCAGGCTGGGACTGAACATGGCAGCAGGAGGCGGAGATACTGCAGGTAGCAGAGCTGGCGTAAGTACCTGTGCAGATGCAACTTCATCCAGACATGCGGTAACTGTCTGTAGCTTCTGGAAAAGTTGCTCCGGCGGGAGACATTTAGTATGGTCAGTTCGTACTGTCACGTTTACTGGCCACAAAGCCAGAAAACGCCCTGGTACAGGAGATCCTCAGGGCCCACCGCGAGCAGAGATGGTGGTGCAAGCAGTGGGTAGCCGAAGTGCAGGACACAGGTGACGGATAAATGGATGCAGTAGCTGTTTAATGGAAGCACAGTCCCAGGGTGATAACAGATTACACAGCAGGAATAGCTGACTGGTGCAGCGACAGGAGTTCAGCAGGTATAAGGTGCGCTGGACAGCGCCGAGTAATGCAGACATTTTAGACAGGAGCTTAGCAGACACTCTGGAAACCAGGGGGTTAACAAGGCAGCAGCTTTGCAGCAGAGGTCTAGCTCTATGGAAGCACACCATTGAACTGACCCAGAGTCCAGGGAGGAAGTTCCTTATGAAGGAAAGGGTCAGAGGTCACGGGCAGGAAGCAGGAGCACTGTGTATATAAATGTCTGCAGGCTGGCGCGCACGAGCCCTATGGGGTGCACACACACGCTGGGGAAGCCACAGTGGACGTACACGCGTGGAAGCAGGGCCAGGTGAGTAACGCTGAGCAGAAGCAGGTGTGGAGCAAACTGACACTGCCGCTGTAAGCCCCGCACAGGGAGCCATAGCGGACCCAGACACAGGGGCACGGACACGACTGCGGTCCAAGGCACGGGCCGCGGCACGATCCGTGACATAATGTTGACATGGGATCCTCCAAAATGGGTATTTAATCACTTTTCTAAATATATGTGATTACAAAAATTGCAGCCTGAGAGAGCTACAGGCTGCCTTACCTACCCTTAGTTACTTCAAAGCTTCTATTAGATATGACCTGACAAGAGTTGCTAGCCGGGCTTGCGCAGAGAAAGCTTCTTATCTGATGAAACTGAGCTGCAGAAGCTTCCAAGGCACGGGGGTAGAAATATGTTGTTTTTTGTATACAGAATCCATCCACTAGTTGTAGTGTGATTATCTGAGTAGATTCCTGCTTTATCCATAGTTGCCAACTTTTGAAAATGAAAAAGCAGGAGATTTCAGTGGGCGGCGCGTATAGCGCGCCGCGGCAAAAATTTGCATGGTCACGCCCATCGTGTCGGTATGCCACGCCCCTTCAAAAAGCCATACCCACTCCACCTAACTGCATAACGGCTTTGGAAGAAAGCCAGGTAGATGCCCTTACAGCCAGGTAGTAACCCCTCATAAGCAGGTAGTACCCCTTACAGGCAGGTAGATGCCCCCTTGTAGCCAAGTAGATGCCCCCTCTGTAGCCAGGTAGGTGCCCCCTTTGTTAGCCAGGTAGGTGCCCCCCCTTTGTTAGCCAGGTAGGTGCCCCCATTGTTGCCAGGTAGGTGCCCCATTGTTTGCCAGGTAGTGCCCCCTCTGTTGCCAGGTAGTGCCCCCTCTGTTGCCAGGTAGATGCCCCCTCTGTTGCCAGGTAGATGTCCCCTCTGTTGCCAGGTAGTGCCCCATTGTTGGCAGGTAGTGCCCCCATTGTTGCCAGGTAGTGCCCCCTCTGTTGCCCGGTAGATGCCCCCTCTGTTGCCAGGTAGTGCCCCCTCTGTTGCCAGGTAGATGTCCCCTTTGTTGCCAGGTAGTGCCCCCATTGTTGCCAGGTAGTGCCCCCTCTGTTGCCAGGTAGATGTCCCCTCTGTTGCCAGGTAGTGCCCCCTCTGTTGGCAGGTAGTGCCCCCTCTGTGGGCAGGTAGATGTCCTCTCTGTTGCCAGGTAGATGCCCCCTCTGTTGCCAGCTAGATGTCCCCTCTGTTGCCAGGTAGATGTCCCCTCTGTTGCCAGGTAGTGCCCCTCTGTTGCCAGGTAGATGCCCCCTCTGTTGCCAGGTAGATGTCCCCTCTGTTGCCAGGTAGTGTCCCCATTGTTGCCAGGCAGAGCCCCCCATATAGCTAATAAAAATAAAATAATAAAATCCACTTACCTCACCAGGCTCCTGCAGCACGGCCGCTCCGGACGATCTCCTCTGCGGCGCAGGGGGAAGTGAGAGCAGCCGCGCGTCACTCCCTTGCAGCCAGGCGTCACTTTCCCTGCGCCGCTGACCTGTATGTGCAGCGCACACACCGGCGCCGGACATACAGGGGGAGGAGGGAGGAAGGAGCGATCCCTCCTGCCTCCTCCCTGCACAGCGAGACTCCGGGCGGGTGAAGCGGGCGCCGCGGCCGCTTCACCCACCTTTAGGAGCAGCCCGGCGGCGCCAGAGTAGCGCACTAGCGCTACTCTGTCGCCGCGGCCATTTAAAGAACCCCCGCTGCCTGCTGGCAGCGGGAGGAATGCCAACTCCCCCCGGGAGGTCGAGAGGGGACCCCAAATAGCGGGACCCCCCCCGCCAAAAACGGGAGAGTTGGCATGTATGGCTTTATCTGATGACAGAGAACAGGAAGAAGCTTTCAAGCTGCTGTGGAGAAAGTTGTTGTCTTTTGTATACAGAATCCACTAGTTGTAGTTTGATTATTTGAGTGAACATTTCACACGATTCCTTATGCAGCTCTGTGCTCTGGCTGTCTGTCTCCCTCTCTCTCTCTCAGCTCCGTGGCTTGTTTACATTTGCTTCTTAGCAGATAAGGCACGTCCTGGCAAAACCCCTTTAACAATGTATTGCTTGGTCAGTCATTCATTTGAATGATCAGCATATAATAAAAGTGTGCAGTGCTTTTTGCAAGGGAAATGTACAGCCACTTATAGCTTGCCTATGTGATAACAAAAGGTTTCTGAAGCTTGACACACAATGGTCAACAGATCACTTGGTTGAAATTAAGTTAAATCTAACAATAGTTCACATATTAGGGAAAAATAGTCGTGTCTTGCTTTATACACACACACCCACAACCACACACATACATACACACATATATACAACATTTAACTTACTTCCTGTTGGAATTAAGTCTCTATCTGGTATAAACAGTTTATAACCATAGTGTTTTTCAAGCATATCAGGAAGAATTTCCAGTGCAAATCTCTCTTCTTCTCCAGTCTCCTGGTTCCATTGATCAGGGTCTACTTTTGTGTATGATAAATATGCATCAAAATCTTTGTTATCTGTAATAAATAAATAAAGAACATAAAATGAAGAAGTATGAAGCACCTAAAAAATCAGTTATAATAGTCAATGACAAGAAACAAACCATTTTTTTTAAATATGTATGCAAGTGAAATAAAATTATACCCTTCAACACAAGATTGCTTTTCAAGTTTTCCTTTCATTAAATGAACTAGTCCATGCTGATAGTGGAAACTACAGATCACCTTAAAGGGGTTTTGCCACGAAATAAAATTGACGTGGGAAGTTTGTAAATTAAATAATAAACTTTCTCACCATTCATTATTATTAAAAATTCTGCACTGTTTTTGTTTTAGCTGCTTCTTTAGTGATCCATTGTTTACAGCTCATCTCCAGGGAATACGACCAGGGCTGAGAGCTCCTCAGTTCTGGTCGCACATGCTCAGACATCACCTCCTCTCAGGCAGCTACTGAGTGTTCAAACCCCAGGTGCTGTCATTCTACTCCCGTCCTATGTACTCCTTAGTAATTAGTCAAACTGTGCAAATAAATTAAAAAGGAAACCTCAATCAGGAATGTGCATTAATAAGGAGAAATAGAATCCACAGGTTTGTTTTCTACAGGATTTCGAACCGAGGACCCTTGTGTCTGGAGGCAAAAGTTTTACCTCTGAGTTACAATGTAGCTACTCGCAGTTCAATACATAAACAGACCTTTCTTTGACTTCAGAGAGGAAAGGCATGGGGATGACATCCTGCAGGGTTACATGATATGCAACTCAAACAAATCACATACGCCTCCTTCTGAGCACAGAGCTGAAGAGCTAGATGCAGGAGGTATGAAATGAGATTGTGACAAAACCCCTTTAAGTTTTGCGACAACCTCAGAATCTACACTAATCTTACCAGCTCTTTTTATAAAAAACACCTTATTCTACCCAATATGCATGAAAATCAAACAGAAACATACAACAGTATTCATGCTGCTGTTCAAGCAAGGAATATAAAATTATTATCATCTACTAACTTATTAGGCTCAATAAAATAATTTGTAAGTGTATATTTTATGCTTACTTGTTCCTTTTCTGTTATTGTTGACCTATCTTGCTATATATCCACCTGACTTTTTTGTGACATTAATATCTTTTCTGTTTATGTGTATTTTGGTTTATTTTGTGGATATCTTAATCACTGAATGCTGATGTCAGCTATTTACCCAAGCTTCTTTTTGTTACTTTTTTCTTTCCAAGATTATTAGGGCATGTCCTCACGGCACCGGTTTGCAGGCGTTTTTTCAGACGGTTTGAAGTTTTGCAAACCGTCTGAAAAACCGGCTGCAAACTAACACACCGGGCCGCTATGGAAAACCCGTGCAGCAGTCACCACTGCACGGGTGTTCCGCCCAGCAGTCCGGTTTTCGGACGGAATATGAAAATATCAATGGGAAGGGGGGAGGGCTTTTCTCCGTTCATCGCAGAGAAAGGCCATCCCCCAGTGGCTGTGGGGACGGCACTAAAACAGGACAAATACAGGTCGGATAAAAAGACCGTTATTTTTCCTTTGCCGTGGGGATGAGCCCTAAGGATATTGCTAAGTAAACAGTGTCCTTTTTTTTTTTTTAAACAAAGGAACATTTATATTTTATACTTTTTTTAACCAATGGAAATCCCACCACTCCTTAAGTTTTTAGATTTTTTTCAGCAGATTACAGTATTTCATGTTGGCAAAAGGGTGCACATTTTTCTTTTATACATATTAACCAGTCTAAAAATTGTACAATTCCACTCTTGTTCTTTCAAATAAAAGTTGTACTACTGTGTTTAGAGATCCACATGAGCTTACACCATTAAATTCCATTTCTCTAGAAGTCATATAGATAACCTCACTCCATGCAACTGATATACTTAGCAGGAGACTAAAAGGATGAAGGCTTCTTAAACATGCACAGTAAACCAAAGTACTGTTACCACTCACTACCAGCCATCAAGTTAAAAGGCCAACAGTGTGATGTAGAGAAGCACTGTGGCTTTCTGAGTAACTCATTCTGGAGTTTAGAATTTTGATAAGGTAAGACATTAATGTAATGCAACTTCTTTTTAACCCTGTTCATTCTTTCACATTACACAATTTTGCTAATAGAAAACACTTCTAAAGTTTGTTGTCAGAAAAACCATTAAAAATCAAATAACATTAAAAATCATTGCTGATAAAGAAAATCTAGATAAAGACCATAGCATAGGTACTTGTAAGTTGTCATGTACATGGGTCTTGTTAAACTGTGTGCCCTGTTCACATCAGTTTTCCCGTCTATGCTGCTTGTTGACATCTGTTTACCTAAAAAATTGTTATAACACTGTATATACCATGGCATACCCATAGCCAAACATATACCATGGCCATACCCGTAATCATATGGTAAACATAGTAAACAATGCTTTTTGATTGTATCAAGACATATACTTCAACTGAGACTAAAAACATTACATGAATGAAAAAAACATGCAATAACAGATAAAGAAACATTACAGTTCCCTCTGCTCTGTTTTTGGAGGCCATATTATAGTCAATCCATATGTAGTCCTTGCAGGCACCTAAAAAAAAGCTGCATAGAACCAACAATTTAAGTGCCACAGCATTTTACTGGCACCACTTCCAATTCATTCTAGTCATTTGTCATATTGGTCAGATCCCAACTAATTGGACATTGGTGGCATATCCTACCAATATATACATGCATTTTAAAAGTTTCCTTGCAAGTACTTTTATAATGCATTTAATACAAACCCATGCTGTCTATGTCTTCATGTATAAGACCATATTTCAGATGTATACAGATCCAGCACTTAGCGCCTTTAGCCTTCTATGCTCACATATTGTATGTCCTTGGTTTTATAGATACACACATACGGCGACATGTATGAACGGGGCTGCGGCAGAAGTCTGGCGTCATTTCATCCCAAAGACTAGCACCCCCCCGTTTGCTATATTTATAATCAGGAGCACTCCAGTATCAGGCACATTACAAAGCGCCCACGGCATTATGTAATGTGCTTGAGATCGGGAGGCGTGTTGGAGGTGTGTCGCACTACAACTGTACAAAGTTATAAATTTATAGCTTCAGTATGGCAAATCCAGACGTATTACTGCTGGAGCAGGTAAACCACTTTAAAAGTGGTATACCTGAGCCAGAAGTGTCGCTTTTGTGCTAGAATGTGCCTGATTTATGACCTGCAGTAGAGCAGGTTCACAGATTCAGGCGTATTCTAAACTACTATTGTTTGCAAAAAAATGGAGCCAGGGCACCAAAAATTATACATGTCGCTCATAGATTTTTGTTACTCCTTTTTTTCATTGACATTGTATGTCATATTTTAGAAGCATTCAGATATACAAAACTAAGGGCGATATGTATGAAGGAAGCCACGTCGAAGTGACTAGTCGAGTCTCATTTTCAGTGTCCAATGTGTCTTATGTATGAAAGTGTTTTTTGTGTGATTATAAATGGCGTGTAAAGTTTGACGCACCTGTGTGTTAAGTGCATTACAGAACTTAGGCGCATAAGTAATGAGCCTTACATGTATTAAGGTTCCAGAAAAGCTGGAAATAAGAGAAAAATCATTAGAATAACATGCCAGTGAATAGAAATTATGGTACCGATCTTGCTTGGAGGACTACAGGTCCCAGCAAGACCTGGTGTGTTCTGGCTCTTGCTGTATGTAGAATAAAAGGTGAAAGCTGCAAAAAATAATTTTCAAATTTAATGTAGTAAAATTTAAAATATAAAAATCTGAACAACAGAATCAGTGGGTTATTTAGTGTAAAATTAGTTTAAGATTCTATGAATTTTAAATACATTTTATATGAGATATTTCTATATTTTGGGGACATTATATACAGTCATATGAAAAAGTTTGGGCACCCCTATTAATCTTAATAATTTTTAGTTCTAAATATTTGGGTGTTTGCAACAGCCATTTCATTTTGATATATCTAATAACTGATGGACACAGTAATATTTCCGGATTGAAATGAGGTTTATTGTACTAATACAAAATGTGCAATATGCATAAACCAAAATTTGACCGGTGCAAAAGTATGGGCACCCCAACAGAAAAGTGACATTAATATTTAGTAGATCCTCCTTTTGCAAAAATAACAGCCTCTAGTCGCTTCCTGTAGCTTTTAATCAGTTCCTGGATGAAGGTATTTTTGACCATTCCTCTTTACAAAACAATTCAAGTTCAGTTAAGTTTGATGGTCGCCGAGCATGGACAGCCCGCTTCAAAGTATCCCACAGATGTTCAATGATATTCAGGTCTGGGGACTGGGATGGCCATTCCAGAACATTGTAATTGTTCCTCTGCATGAATGCCTGAGTAGATTTGGATCTGTGTTTGGGATCATTGTCTTGCTGAAATATCCATCCTCGGCGAAACTTCAAATTCATCACTGATTCTTGTACATTATTCTGCAGAATCTGCTGATACTGAGTTGAATCCATGCGACCCTAAACTTTAACAAGATTCCCGGTGCCGGCATTGGCCACACAGCTCCAAAGCATGATGGAACCTCCACCAAATTTTACAGTTGGTAGTAAGTGTTTTTCTTGGAATGCTGTGTTTTTGGGACGCCATGCATAACGCCTTTTTGTATGACCAAACAACTCAATCTTTGTTTCATCAGTCCACGACCTCTTCCAAAATGAAGCTGCTCGCCAAATGTGCTTTTGCAT
>JAODAL010031380.1:0-48536 GCA_025379985.1 Phyllomedusa bahiana
TCCCCCCCAAAAAAATACTTCTTTGGGGGAAAAAAAACCCGAAAGGCCTCAAAAACCCAAATTTAAGCCCCCCCAATTTTTTTCCAGAAAAAAAAAATGGGGTCGGCCTTTTGGGCAAGGGCCAAAAAAATTAAAAAATTTAAAACCAAATAAAAGTTTTAACCTTTTTTGGGTTAAATTGCCAAGGGGGGTTTCATTTGGGGGGCAAAAAGGGGCCACCTGAATCCTAAAAAATCAGTTTAAATTTGGTGTGGGAAAAATTGTGGGGGATGCCTTCTTTAGTTGCCATCCCAGTCTTTTTCCCCACGGGGTCCCCAAATTTTGGGACTGCCCAGTAATTTTGGTACCGGTTTAAAAAATTCGGGTTTTGTTCCCCATTCCAAAGATTTGAAAAATCAGGACGTTAAAACGAGGTGTTCCAGGGGTTTTGGGGAAAACCCCTATGACAAACTTAAATGACGGAGTATGGATGGATAAATTTTAAGGGGAAAGGGCAAAAAAAATTCCAAACGCGCTGTGGGGAAAAATTTGGGGACGTTAAAACCCCAAACCCCCAAGGGGGGAAAAAACCGTGTCAAAAAGGGAAAGGGCATTTGAAAAATTAAAATTTCTTTTAGTCAACTTCCAGCTATGGGTTTTTCCTTTTATCAGATGCCACCCATCTCAAAAGCAAACATGGTCCCAATAAAAAAAGGATGGAAAAGGGGGGTTTCAAAAAGGAGGCATGTCCTTTTTAAACGGGGAACTTCCGCTTTTGTCGGATGCAATAATCACGGGGAGAAAGGCCCTGGACGCCATGGGGGAAAAAATGCCATGAAGAGGTATTCACAAAAAACCAACAGTGGCCAAACTACCAGATTTTTGGTTTTTGGAGTGGCAAAATATAAAAGAAATTTCCGGGCCCCTTTATTTTTAATTTAGGTCCCGTGGGGAAAATTTGACCCCCAGCTTCCACACGTCACAGGAAGCACCCCAATTAAACAAATGCTCCATCAAAGGAACCAGCCCCTTTTGTCCCAGCACAAGGCCAAATAAAACACATCGGGCTCCCTTTCCTTTTTTGAAACCCCATCTCCGTATTTGCACCTCTGACCAATATTTTGTATGGGTTTTTAATCCCCAGGGTATGTAATGTTTGCCCTATTTCCCTTTCCACAAGGCGTTTTAAATTTTTAAAAAATTTTTAACCCCGATGAGCCGGTTGTTTTGGGATAAATCGATCTCAGGTTTCTTTTTTGGCCAGTCTCTAAAAAATCCGTACCGCAACCCGGTTTTTCAGGGGCCTGCTTTAAGTCTGAAACCCGACCAAGCTTATTGCCAACAAGGAACGGGGCAGCATTCCTACCGGGCGGAAAGTTTTTTTTCACCAAACAGATCTCCCCCAAACCTTTTTTTTTTTTTTTTCAGGGTTTTTGGGGGCCCGAGTGGGGTTCCGCTCGCACCCCCCGGGTTTTCCCTTTTTCTTGGGGTTGGACAGGGGTTAACTGTAAAACTGTACCCGGGCTGACTTTACGTGCCCCCAAAGGGGGAGCCCCCAAAGTCATAAATACCCCCCAAGGGTCAGGCCTTTGATCCCTTTAGTGGGCGTGGGCTTTTTTCCCGACAAGGGAAAATTAAAGTTTTGGGGTTACATTGATTTGTCACAGAACCAGTGGTTCGGCCCCTTTCTTTTAAATGTCCCATAAAACCATTCCCCAACAGGAAATCACCAGGCGGCATGTTTTCTCTTGCCCGTTTTCAGCAGCCTGGAAAGGCTAAATATTTTTAAACCCTAAATCTGCAGCGTCCTCTGGACTTTAAACCTTTAGTTTGGGGACATCGGGATTTCATTGATCGGGAACTGCAAAGTAGCTGCCCGTAAACCAAACCAATCCTGAAAAAATTTTTTTTTTTGGGCCTCTAAATGCGGCAAACATTTTTCGAAGAACCTTAAAAATCCCTTGATAACAAAACCAAAGGGTTTTAAGTTCAGGTAATTTTTACACATAGCCCTATTAAACAATACTGAATAAATTTTTATGTTTGAAAAATTTTTCTTACATTTTTTTTTTAACATTTGCATACTATTAACATGTCTCATGTGATTTCTTTCTTGGTTTTTGCAATGTCAATTTTGACGAGTGTATCTCAATTAGCCAGAGCAGCTATAAAGAACTGCCCCCAAATTTCTGGAGGCCCCAACAAGTCCATGTAATGTATGAACCTCTAACCAATATAATGTGGGCACGGTGTAATACTTCCTTTCTCCCTTGTGACACTGCAGGTAAAGTGAACACTTGCTACCAGGTTCCCTAATCAACTGCTGCTAATTAAGAAGGGAATTGAAATCACCTTATTGTTAGCTGACCCTTTTCACTTTAAGCAATTCATCTTAAAAAAACTCACCAATATTATATTTTTGTTTGCACTTCTCGTACCACCTAGTGCGGGCCCGACCTTCGAAATATCCCTTCAGGGGCTTAGAGCTGCAAGATTAAAAGAGATTAAAGGTTAAGATCCATACACAAGTCAGTTCCTCTTTCCTGTAACATGCTGACTTGTCAGACAATCAGCAAAATACAACCCACAGAACGTGATTCACAGTCACCACACTCCCCACACTTGTGCACATGCCCACGCTCCAGGACTGTCACTAAGAAGTCACTGCTAATGCCGAGCTTGTATTTGAGGTACAAGGGAGCAGGGAAAACCCACGGTGGGCGCCTGGGCTGGGCGGCTATTCAGGGAGATAGGCAGAGAAAGAAAATAGGCTTTGTGCAGTCACTTTATTGAAGATGGGCCCCAGGAGCCAGCGCCCGCGGGGGTGGGCCCCAGGAGCCAGCGCCCGCGGGGGGGGCCCCAGGAGCCAGCGCCCGCGGGGGGGGGCCCTAAGTGCCCCAGCACGACATTAGGTAATGCAGAGGATGAGAAAAAGGCCTGAGCTGAAAGGGAGATTTCTACAACCGTTATCAGACTAATGACAACAATCTGAAAGGTTCAAACTAATTGTACCCAGACGAGGCGAACACAGTTACCAAATGGCTTTGACTTTTGTTACAGACGCCCTCATCGAGCCACATGAATGAACAGGCATGAAGATTTTAGTATTATGACTACATCACTAGAACCCACCTCATATAAAAATTACTGGTGCTTGTGTCCCAATGACCTAATAAGTGATGATCAGACTAGAACAGGGGAAGTGGATATAGTTTTTAAATATATGAATAACCCTATCATTTTGATGACATGACACATTCATTCAGTGGGTCACAAGTATAGGGAATACTTTGGGGTCCCCTTCCTTACACATCACTTTATCAACTGATCAGATCTCCATCCCTGAAGCGGTGTTACGCCCACTGTAGCTCATCTCTCCCAGGCTGAGTCTGGGTCTACATTGCCCTTCTTGCTTTTCATCTTTTACATAAATGGTTTCCAACCAGTAGTTGGAAAACTACAACTCCCAGCATCCCGTGACAGTCAGCAGCCACAAATATATTACACTATACATGAATTAAAGCAACTTTAAGTAGGAGGGACAGTTTCATAGCAAGTGCTCTGCAACATCTACAGGAAAGTGGAATATGCCTGGCGTCTCGCATGAGCAGAGCCCAGCCATCAGTACTGTGGAGAACAACCCCAACTTTGACAGACAGCAGCTTCCAATACTCTTTCCAACATTAGTTGTTTTTTTAAATAAATTTTTTATTAATTAACATAGCTCTATTCTATTCCGTGGCGCTGTACAAAGAAGGGCATTATTCCCATTGGTCCCTGTCCCCAGTGAGGTTCATAGTTTAAGCTATTGATATGTTTTTTGGGTTGGAGGGAGACTGGAGTACCCAGATGAAGCCCACGCCGCAGTGAATTCAGATGCCAGAATCTCAGAGTATGCAGCCCCTAAACTTAAGATTCTAAAAGTTGCATAGCAGCAGATATTAAGACCAAATAGTGGGAGCCTGAGTGGACATCTTCTAGAAAACTATATTTGTTCATCCTCTGCTTAAAACAGGCATCGTATACCAAAGAAAAAAAAAAAAGAGTAACGCCAGCTTCTTCCGATGTACCCAAATGCAGGCTCATTTAAAACATATAGAAAACTTTATTCAAACTTGATAAAAAAAATATAAATGCCTACAAAACTCGGCATAACAGACAACACAATACACTAATTTAGTACATGTAAAAAAACAACAGACTGACTACAATTAAGGGCTTGTTCACACGGAGTTTTCACTCCGTGTTACAAGCACTTTAGGGATCCGTCTTGGGGTCCGCTCTGTTGGTCCCCAAGACGGATCTAACAATTAGCAGTGAGATTATCACTGATGTCTATGCTGAACACACAGCGGCGTTCACATGAGAGATCGCCGCTGCGTGTTTCAAAAGCGCAGCTGCGCTCCGTCTTGAAAAGAATTGACTCCGTTTGAACAAGCCCTAAGGATACATCCTTATCTGAAACGCGTCAGGCCATTATTTTTTAACATGCACTAAATTAGTGTATTGTGTTGTCTGTTATGCCAATATGCTGTCACATTGGACATGCTATTGGATCTGCCAACAGCATGTTACAGAGCAGGAGGAGCTGAGCAGATTAATATATAGTTTTGTGGGGAAAGATTCAGTAGAACTTGTAATTCATTTGTTTACAAGTCCTGCTTATTTTTGGTTAGGAGTCCAGTGGGCGGTGTTATTAGTGATTGACAGCCTTTCTTGTATGGGTGTACATACAGAGATAGCGGTCAATCTCTGATAAGACCGCTGACTGGACTCCCTAAAGGGGTGTTCCTATGAAGCCACTTCTGCGTAAGGATCAGCTCATAGCTAGCTACGAGTGGGTTACAAAATGAGGATGGCGGCACTTGCGGTGGTCCTTGCCATTCATTTCTATAGGAGTTCCAAATATAGCCAAGCACACTTGCTCGGCTATATTCAGACGTTTCGTAAAAATAAATGGGGAGGACGGCCACAAACACCGCCCTCCTCACTCTGTAAAATTGACGGCTCGTAGCTACCTACAGCATCTAACAATAGTAAATACACTCCTCACATTTTTTGTAAATATTGTATAATATCTTTTCATAGGACAACACTGAAGATCTGACACTGTGATGCAATGTAAAGTAGTCAGTGTTCAGCTTGTATAACAGTGTAACTTTGTTGTGCTCTCAAAATAACTCAACACAGCCATCAATTTCTGAACCGCTGGCAACAAAAGCGAGTACACCCCAGGTGAAAATGGGCAAATTGTGCCCAAAGTGTCAATATTTTGTGCGGCCACCATTATTTTCAGCTCTGTCTTAACTTTCTTGGGCATGGAGTCCACTAGAGCTTCACAGGTTGCAGCCACTGAAATCCTCTTCCCTCCTCCATGACGACATCACGGAGCTGGAGGATGTTAGAGACCTTGCACTCCTCCACCTTCCATTTGAGGATGCCCCACAGATGCTCTATAGCAGGCATCCTCAAACTGTGGCCCTCCAGCTGTTGCGTAACTACAACTCCCATCATTCCCACGGTTATAGATTATATAAATGCATGATGGGAGTTGTAGTTTCCCAACAGCTGGAGGGCCACAATTTGAGGATGCCTGCTCTATAGGGTTTAGGTCTGGAGACATGCTTAGCCAGACCAGCACCTCTACCCTCATTCTCTTTAGCAAAGCAGTGGTCGTCTTGGAGGTGTTTGGGGTCATTATCATGTTGAAAAACTGCCCTGTGGCCCATCAGGCAGAGAATCATGCTCTGCTTCAGGATGTCACAGTACATGTCGGCATTAATGGTTCCCTCAATGAGCTGTAGCTCCCCACAGCCGGCAGCACTCATGCAGCCCCAAATCATGATACTCCCACCACTATGCTTGACTGTAGGCAAGACACACCACTTGTCTTTGTACTCCTCACCTGGTTGTCGCCACACACGCTCTACACCATCTGAACCTAATACGTTTCTTTTGGTCTCATCAGACTGCTCTATAACCTTCTGCTGGCAGATACGATAGCAGGTTCAATGTGACAGGTTCCCTTTAAATGATGTTCCAATTTGTACAAGCAAATGAACCGATTCATGCCCCCATCTTATCAAAGATAAAGAGTGTAAGATTAAAGGAGTTGTCTCCCTTCAGAGTTTCAGAGAATGCATGAATGAAATACTCTGTCATTTCCTGGTTCAGACTGACTCATTTGCATAAGCTCCATGCTTATACAGCTCAGTGCCCTGCTGTGCTTTCAGATGCTAATTACATCAGATTAGCTTCTCAAACTACTAACAGGACTTCTTATCTGATCCCCAAAACAAAAGCCCTAATTACAGTTCTGTTTATTTTACATAAATCAAGCTTTTTACTACTGAGCAGCACAGGACACTGCCATGAAGTGTGTGATGATGTCACTCACAAACAGCAGGGGGAGAATTGTTTACAGGTCAGTTACTGAGGGAACTGAAATAGCCAGGGAGGTCATAAATTCACTTGTATCTCCTTAGGGAAAACAGAGGAACAAAGCAATATATTTGGAAAATGTCTTTATTTTGTGTTCCCTACAATTTGAAAGCTATTCTTTGTAGCGAGACAACCCCCTTTAAGTTCCTGAAATTACGGGAACACTTTACATTTTCAGACTCGCCAGTAAACGTGCACATCAACATAACTAGAATTGCTCGACATACGTGAAGACGAGCAGCAGTTCTATGGGATAATGCTTGTTATTATAAACCACAAGTGGAAATTCCAATGTGGGAGACTCATAAAATAATATTTATACTGAATCCTTCCCATTCCTCACCCAACCATAAAGCAGTCACTAGGAACAACTAAATATCAGCGTTCCTCCACTGTCTGAGCACAATCTGGCTGGGTGGACTGTAACTCCCTACTAAAAGTTATTTATAAGTTTTGTACATAGCACTGCATTTGCATGAGACAAAATATATTGTGATCCCTGAAGGGGTGGAATTCATTGCGAACGTCTGCTTTTATTTCAGAAGGACGAGAGCAACCTCCGTAAACTGCATTTTTGCCAGCAACGGTTGGCGGAAGATTGTGATCACTGGCGTTTGGGGAGATCGTGCTTGCTTGATGTGTAGACCGGCCCCAGTTTAACAACATCCTTTGAGGTGACGAAGCCATGTGGGTGTGGGAGGATTTGTGAATCGCCACAATTGTCACCATGGGGCACGAGAGGATCCTGGTGCTACTGATGAGAAGCTTCAAAATTGCTCCAAGGTTACAGAGTGTGGCTGGAAGTCATGCTGACCCACTGTGGGCCCATTACTTATTCAGGACACAGAATTTTACCCAACTGTGCTGCACGGCGATGTCTGGTTTACTACAACCACTTGGGTCAAAGTCAATTACCTCATATGGTACACACGAGCTCACATGCAAGATGTGCCACAAAAAAAAAAGAGTAAATCAACTCACCTGATTGGAACCGTTGCACTTCAACGATCCCTTGCTCAAATCAGTAATATAAGCAATCTCTAAGAATGAAAAAATAAATCAGTACCAAAATTATTGGAGAGTAAAAAGCAGCAAAAAGTTATTATACAAATCAAAAAATATTCAAGTGCATAACAACAAGTAATGAAACCACTGACGCGTTTCAGACCCACGTCCTTACTCATACTGCTATGCGTAAGGACGTGTGTCTGAAACGTGTCAGCGGTTTTAGAACGTTGTGATACTTGTTATGCGCTTGGATATGTTTTTATTATTATAATAATTTTTTTGCTGCTTTCCACTCTCCAATAATATTGGTGCAAAGCATGCTGGTACATCTTTCATTCCTAGCTATTGTCATATGCAAGATGGTTACCCCTTCTCATTTTGCAAAAGCTGTTTGTGAATGGCTCAACTTCCAATTTTCGGGACATTAGCTGGGTTGTCATAGTCCACAAGAAAACCAGCAGGAATCCCTCACCCACAGGCGTAACTTAAATGGGTTGTCTCACTACATTGATTCATCTCACCTCAGTCCTGTTTTCTTGGTTTCATTTTGAATACAGGGGCGTGTTTACTGGCTTCTACTAGGCTGCAGTAGAGGCCAGGTCTGTAGCTATAGCAACCAGTCTTGACAGCCTATCATGAGAGATTGAACAGGTCTGTGGCAATAGCGACCTGAGGAGCTGATGCAGCCCATACAGGAGGGGATAATGTTAATGGACATATATTGCAAAGTGACTTTTTTTTTTTTTTTGCAAATTAACATAAAAAGCCAAATCCTGCAGTGAGACACCCCTTTAACACTCGGTGCCCTACTGCAAAGGTGAAATGGGGCACCCCACTACCTGCATTTACAGTTCTGATGTGTCTTACTGGGCATCCTACCCTCAAGGGCCTTAGGCTAGCTATGGGCCCCTATGAACTGGCACCACCTGTAACATGGGCCCTCCTTTTCCATGGCACCTAATTTATTCTTTTAGGGTTGGAGAGAAAGGGTTTACTTGCACAAGGGCAGTGACGGTTAATGGTCATATTCCTGTGAAGTGGTGGGGTCTATGCTATAGGCCATCTCAAAAACTGTGGAAAACGACATTGCCTATGTGGAATTTTTACACTAAAGACAAGTTCTGCCATTGTACTGTCCACATTAAAACTTGTTCCACCACAATCGATCAATAATTACTAAATGTATTAACACTTAAATATGGAGTTTCTTTCTAACCACCCTGTACAGTAAACTCTGGTTTGCATAGTACTTTTGCCACACCTTGAGAGCCTAAGTCAGATGACATGCAGAGTGGGGCCGTGGATAAAAAGTAATTGGTGCACATTTGGACAACATATCCGGCAAATGCTCTGAAAATATAAATGTGTGAGCCATACATGTCATGAATTTTTGCATTTGCCCCAATAGTTGGAGCAAAGCTCCTTTAATAGTAGTGGATACACTCCACCACACCAGTTATCACAAGCCTCATAGTAATGACAGCCCCCAGCTTCCACTGGTGATCACAGCAAGGCTACAATCCACCCCTTCTTCAGCTGGGTGGTAAGTTGTCCATGCATACAAGTGGGAATGTGGCTAAACCTGTCAATCCTGGCACAATAGGCCAAGTTTACAAGTGGGAAACAATTCGTCTCCAACAGAAAGATAAGGATGTTGGATTTCAACATGTCAAATCTCTTGTTCTCATTGGGGATAAGCACAAAGGTTTCCGGCAGCAAATTAGTGGATATAATTTGATACAGAAGGACTCCCAATATTTCGCTCTCCTTCTCGGTAGTCACAAGCAAAGTCTCCCCTCCCAAAATGTACTCGCCTACTATGATGCACCCTCTGAGGATAAGAAGATACATACCAGCAGCCTGTTTGTCCAGTACATAGCTCCCGGCACTGGTCTATGCGGACAGAGAAATATACAGGAGGGGCAGACCGTACTGTTATTATATGCAGGAGTGGTCTGTGACCCCCTTCTGCAAGAGGAGGTTGTGTTGGATGTTGTCAGTGCCAAACTCATGGAGCGAGATGCTAAAGTATAAACCCCATTCACTGATTGCATTAAGCGCAGACGGCAAAAACTTGTTACCAGGAAAAATATTCTCCTTGTTTTGCTGATTAGTTTGTGTCCATCTGGGAATCCACTGATTCCAGCCCATAACAACTGCGGTGAGCAATTACTTTTGTGTAACTGGTGAGAAAAATGACTGGTTCCTAAAAGATCTATTCTATCACTGGACACCTCACAAGTTATGAAAATGTATTTGTATGGGAGAATGATTCCTGTCTTTGTATAGTGCCCGCACATGTAGGTGATCTAGAGATATCAGGATGACTGCACGATTACAGCAGAACTCATGTCTTTCTGTGGCTGCATAACTGGTATTTTTTTATGGGTGAGGAGCACTGGTGTATTTGTTTGCATTTGCAGAACAGGAAAGAACATGCTGATTAGCTGAAGAGAACAAGGATTCATTTCCTCAACCACTCGACCAGAAAGACAGAACACAATGGGAGCACTTCTCCTACAGGTAGGATAGCACTCAGGCAGCCAGAGAAACCAGCAATAAGCCAGTCATCAAAGTGGTTTGAGAATTCTCCTGGGGGGTAGTAAGAAGGACGTCTATTTCCGACCATCCTACATCTAACAGAACTGTTTGCCACTGCACCTCTTACCATGAAGTGCTGTATAATGTTGAAGTCCTTGTGTTAATTGCTCCCGGGGCTGCTTACAGCGCCCGTGTTTACTGCTCCTGGGGCCACTGAGACCCCTGTCTTTAATGCTCCTGGAACTTCTGACACCCCCCCCCCCCCACCCCGTCTGTGTTTATTGCTCCTCTGGGCCTCTGATGCTACCATCCTTTTCCCCCCTGGGCCGATGATGCCCCATCTCTTTTCCCTTCTGGAATGCTGACACCCATGTGGTTTTTTCCCACCTGGGCTGGTTACGTCCCTATCTTTCATCCCCCTAGGCCAATGACGGTACAGTTATCTCCCCTCTCTCCCCTGGGCCGATAAGCCCCCTTTCTTTTTCCCCTATGGGCCAACAACCCCCCCTTCAGGGCCGCCGACGCCCCGGTCTTCAGTCCCACCTGGGCCGCCGACGCCCCGGTCTTCAGTCCCACCTGGGCCGCCGACGCCCCGGTCTTCAGTCCCACCTGGGCCGCCGACGCCCCGGTCTTCAGTCCCACCTGGGCCGCCGACGCCCCGGTCTTCAGTCCCACCTGGGCCGCCGACGCCCCGGTCTTCAGTCCCACCTGGGCCGCCGACGCCCCGGTCTTCAGTCCACCTGGGCCGCCGACGCCCCGGTCTTCAGTCCCACCTGGGCCGCGCGACGCCCCGGTCTTCAGTCCACCTGGGCCGCCGACGCCCCAGTCTTCAGTCCCACCTGGGCCGCCGACGCCCCAGTCTTCAGTCCCACCTGGGCCGCCGACGCCCCAGTCTTCAGTCCCACCTGGGCCGCCGACGCCCCTGTCTTCAATAGTAAAACTACATAAATCAATATGGATCAATAGGAAAGTGTTTAACAGATAGGAAAATACAGGGTCAGAAGCACAACTACACTGGCACTACTAAAGGAAAGGAAGATGGATGCAATTTCAGTATCTAGTCCAACCTGCTTATTAAATAGAAACACTTTGTCAGAGAAAAGGGTATTCTTATTAAAAACAATATTCCTGGAATACTTTTATCTTTTACAATTTTTGGCATTTTTTTTTTATTATTTCAGCCTTCCTACGCAGTTAAAATTACATACAAAAATCTTGTCCTTCTCTAGCAGTGATAGCTAAGAGATAAAACTCCTGAGTGGCTAGGCAGGCTGATCTCAGTTGACTGTACTTGCTGCTTATCTACATGTAGTCTCATTACAAAATAGTAGGTAATGACACAACAATCGCTCTATTGTTCTCTGGACAGGCTGAGATTAGATCGCAGGGCAATGACAATAGCAATACGCAAAATGATAATAGGTTCATGTTTCTCTGCCTTTTTCTCGGGCTTATAGTGGGCCTGGAAGAGAACCGCTGAGCAATCCTCACCGCTGTGCTGTCAGAGCTCACAAAGGGGAAGTCAGAGAGTTTATCAAAAATAGATTTAAAAAAAAAAACAAAACCCAATTTAAAAACCAAAAACATATAAATAGTCACATATTGCTTGTTAATATGTGAAAACAAATTATGGTATATCCCTATAAAGAGGGGCCCAAACTGATTTTACATTATACAGAAAAGTGCACTAAATTTGTTAAAGGATTCTCAGTATCAGGTCTCATTATTCATGGGGCACTGACCATTCTGCTTCAGATACGCCACAGACTCTTGCACAACTTGGGGGATCTTCTGAGTATTGTCGGGCGTTTGTTTTTGGGAGCCGCGTAATACAAAAAATATAATGAAAAAAACAAAAGAATGAAATAAAGGGTGCGCCATCACATTCACTTACTGCTGAAGAGAGACCCCAAACTGTTGGTTTGGCAGTGGAGGCCGAGGTGGAGTAGTTTTCTGACTGGGAGTTGCGGGCTTCAAGGTAGAGCGGATGAGTTCATCATATCTACAGAAGAGTTATTCAGAGAGGAGAGATCAGAAATTCATAACGGGAAGGCTGTCAATCACGGAGTCGCACTGCGCACAAAGGGAATCTATTGTTTTGTTTTTTTTTCTAATTAAAACTGATCCATATTCTTCTCTTCTTAGCCGTTTTTTATTTTCTGACTCTAGATTTCTCCATTCGGTTTTCTGTATGAGATTATGGGGGCAGCTTTCTCGCCTGAGCTACTTTTAACAGCATTTAGAAAGATGCTTTACAGCAGATAAGGACAAGAATTACTGATCCCTTCGCACGCCTCACAAGTTTCCAACTGTTTTTCTTTACCTGTTGTAAAAAAACTTCTCTACTTATTTGCAAAATTTTGTTTTTTTTAAAGTTCTCAATTTCTTTAAACCCCCTTTGGCCCGCCTGTTTTGGCCTTCCTGACCCGCCCATTTTTGAAATCTGACAAGTTTCCATTTATTAGAATAATTTTTTACACTTTTACCATCCATGGATTCAGAATTTGTTTTTCCCCTTGGGGACACTTGTGCTTTAATTTTGTAAGAAATTTTTATCCATACAATCCTTGTTGTTTTTTGAAAAAATACAAAATTTCATGAAAATTTGGAAAAATTTGGGGGATTTTTTAAAGTTGCAAAAAATTTCCTGGCCCCCTGCAAGCCAGATTTAATTTTTCACCCAAAAAAATATTTTTTTAACAACATCACCATATGTCCAAATTTTAAAAATTTGGCACATTTTTAAATTAAAATTATTATTTTTTTTTTAAAGAAAATTAGAGGGCTTGGGGAAAAAATTTGTATAATTTCTCAAAAATTTTTAGAAAATTTTCAAATAACATTTTTTTAAGGGCCACTCCCCCGTTTTTACCCTTGGGGGTTTTTTGGGGCCCCGCATTTAGATTTCCCCCCCTAAATAATGGGGCAACTAAAAACAAACCCCTTAAAAATTTTTCAACATTATTTAGGAAGTTTTTATAACCCTTTAGAAAATTTCACGAAAATTAAAAGGGAAAGGGGGGAGGTGAAATTTCCCAAAATTTTCACCCCCTTTTTTAGCAATTTTCGAATATTTTAAAAAATTTAATTTAAATGAATACCTTAAATTTACTAAGGGAAAAATTTAACTTAATATCAATTTTTCCCCCGTCCCGGGCCGGTTTTTTTTAAATCCCATTGTGGCCCCTAGTCAATTTTTTGGCTCCCCCAAACCCTAAAATCCCAGAAAAGGAAAGGGGCACCTCTATACCTCTGGGGTTTTCCCTTTTCAAAAAAACATTTTTATTTAGGGGGGCCCATTTCAGGTTTGTGGGACCCCTAAGGGCTAAAAATTTAATAAACAACCCCCAAATAGACCCCATAGTGGGAAAAACAAAACACCCCCCCAAGGAAAAAATATCCAGGGGGGCATTTATAATAGACCCCAAGGATTTTCCCAAATTTTTTTTTTAGCATAAGAGGGTTTTGAAAAGTAAAAAAAAAAGTTTTTTTTTTCCAATAATCTTTTAATTTTGCTTAAAAAAAATTTTTTTACATATTACAAGGGAAAAAACTTGGGAAAACAACAAAAAAAACAATTTAAAACCTTTTTTATTTAAAACAATTTTCTTCCAAATTTGGGCAATTAACCCCCTAATTGGGGGTTAAAAAAATTCTGTTTTATTTTGGGGGCGCCTAGGGAGGGGCTTTTAAAGGGGGGAGGGAGTTGTATCCTTAAATTTTGGGAAAGGGAACCAGATTTTTGGTTTGGCCCGAGCATTTGCAAAGCCCCCAAAGAAGAAACAGGCAAACATTTCCCGAATCCCCCCCCAAAATTTTTTTCCAAAAACCCCTCGGGGAAACTCATCTAGGGGGGGTACTGTGCATTTTTTTTTGGGTTCACAGGGGGGTTCCCTAGTTTTTTTTTAGCAATTGGGGAATGAAAAATTTGGGGGAAAAACCTTCGGGGGGCATTTTATTGTTTTTTGAGTTTCCAAAAATTTTCAAAAAGGGATTTCGCCGTGTCAGTGTAAAAATTTGGGGGTGATAACCTTTTCTATTGGGGGCCCGGGACCCAAATTTCAATTTATAAGATCTTATATATTTTTTTTTTGTTTTTTTTTACTTTTTCAATAGAAAAACGTCTATAAAAAATTGGGGATTTTTTATTTGGGCCCCTTTTTCTGACAGCCCTAACCCTTTTTTTATTTTGCTTTTGTTTCAGAGCTGGGGGGTAAAGGGCCCTTTTTTTTTGCAGGATTTATTTTAAAGGGTTTTTATTGGTTTTTCCATTTTAGTTGTTTTTAAGGATGATTTTGTTCACTTTTTTTTAAGGGTTTTTTGTTTTAAAAATTTTTGAAAAAAAAATACAAACAATTTTTTGGTTTAAAGTTTTTTTTTAATTTTTTATTTTTTAAAGCGGTTTTACTTTTTTAACGGTAATTTAATATTTAAAAAAAGGGGGAACTTTACTCAGGCCGGCAATTTTAATGAATACAAGGATACCCAAATTTTCTAAATATTTTTTTTTAAGTTTTAACGCTTTAAAAAAACCCAAAAAAAAATTTAAATTTAAACAGGAAAAAAACGTTTTTGCAATCACCATAGTTTTGGGGGGAGCCCTAACTTTTTTTAAAAATTTTTTCTGTGCTTGGAGGGTGGGGGTAGGACTTTTTTTTTTGCGAATTGGGATTGACCGTTTTATTTAGTATAAATTTTTGGGGGGACAAATGGGTTATTTTTTTTGCTTTTAAATTTCCATTTTTTGGAGGCCCAAAAGGGTAAAAAAAAAATATTTCAAAAAAAAATAGTAAAAATGGGGTTTTTTTTATTTTTTTTAACCAGGCTCCCCCGGTTTTTTTCAGGTTAAAACCTTGGGTAAGTTAGCTTTTACTCCTTTTTAACGCTAACCAAATTTTGGGGATTAAACCCCCAAGTTAAAAAGGTTTTTTTTTTTATGGTTTTAAGGCACTTTAAAAAAAAGAAGAAAGTGGGTTTTCTCTTAGTGTGAAAAACAAAAAATTTTTTGGCAACGGCAATCTTCTGAAAAACTTTTAACATTTTTTTATTTTTTCGGTTTTTAAAAGACTTTATAAAAAAACTTTTTTTTTGTCGGGAGGGGTTGACGTTTTTAAATTTGGGACAAAATTTGGAGCTTTAATTTTGGAGTTTTTTTGAACGGGTTTTTTATTTCCAAAATTTTTAAGGTTTTCTGGGGGGATGGAAAAAATAAAAAATTTTAATTTCCCCTTTGTTGAAAAGGGTTTTTTTTTTGTTTTTTTTTACCCGGGGTTTACCCGTAAAGAGGGTTTAAAAAACAAAAGAAACAAAATTTTTTAAAAGGGTTTTTAAAATTTTGTTTACCACCGGCGGGTACCAAATTTTGGGGACTTTTTTTTATTTTTTATCTTTTTTGGGGCATTGGCGTTTGTAAAGGGGGAAAAAAGGGGGGTGAAATATTTTTTTTTTATTTTTTCCCTTTTGTGTTTTTTCTTTTTTTTTCACTTTTTTTCACTTTTTTTTTTACATTTTTATTTTACTTTTCCCCCTAGGGGGAAAATTTTAATGAAATCTTTAGATCTCTCCCTTTAAAGGAAACATTGCATTTGCCCTTTTTTGCTTTTACGGTTTTCCTATGACCAACCCGTCAGTCACGATGGCCGGGGTGTGCCCACAGGGCCCCGGCCCGGGGGTCGTACATCAAAGCAACCCGGAAGGCAAATTTTCCTGCCTTTTCCGGGAGTCTGTAAGGGAGGCAGGAGCCGCACGGAACACAAAACCGCCTTTCCTGCTGCCGGCCGACAGAGACGCGGAGGGGGCGATTTTCCCCCCTTCGTTTTCTCTTTGTTATTGCCCCCGATCGTCGCCCAAAATTTAAAAGGGGGAAAACCCGGCCCCCCCCCCCAAAACGATTTTCCCCCGGTTTTGGGGCCCATTTTGGGGCGGGAAGTCCAGCGGTTTAAAATACAGCTGACACCCGCGCCGACGGCCGGCGAACTCTTTCTTTTGAGTTTCGCGCGATCCTCATGAAATTTTCCAAAAAATTTCCCGGAGCGTTTTAAACCCCCCAAAAGACCTGGCGTATGGGAAAACGCCCAAGGCGTTTAAAGGGGTTTAAAAAGGGCCAAGGGCAAAATTTTTTTGTAATAAAAACGTCTTGAATTTTCAGGTTTTCTTGTAAAATTTTCAAATTTTTCTGAAGAAGGGAAACTAGACTTCCCCGAAAAACTTTACCATCAAAAATACTCAGTTAGCCTCTAAAATGTTTTCGCCTTTATTTTTTCCCCTCTTCTAAATTGGGGGTTTACAGCAGATTTCATGGAAAATAGGAAACTTTGAACGAGCAGCCCTTTTAATTCTATAGGAGAGGTTTTCCGGGCTCTGTGACCTGGGAAGGAAGTCATTTTGCAGGAGGAGGAGAGGGACTCCCGAAAAATCCCTATTATAATGGTAAAATCCTGTTAACTACAAAAACATTGGCCTCCAAACCCTTTCCCGGTTTTAATCCTTCCCCTGCTGATAAATTTTGGAAAAATTTTCCGAAGAGGGAAATGTTTAGACTATAATTTTTGGGCCCATTGGGGCCAAAAATTAAAAAATTTCAGGGTTTCAGTTTGTCAATTTTTTAAATAATGATAACAATATACATTTTTTTTTAAAAAACACAACCAAAAATTCCTTAAAAAAAAAAAAAGTTGTTTAAAAAAAAACAGGAGTTTAAAAAAATATTTTATTTTCTTATGACAAATTTTCCCCTTTAAAACCCCCAAAAGAGGGAAACAATTTAAAGAATAAATTACTAGTTTTATGAATCTTTTTCCCCAAATTGTATAACATTGGGTTTTCCAGGGGACCTCCCGCCCTAAAGCATGGGAGGATGGCAAAATCAAGTGATGGATTGCTTTTAAAAAAATGTTTTGGAAAAACTTTTTACAAACCCCCTTAGAACCTCCCCCACCTAAATAAAAAAATTTAAACCCCCCCTTGCCCCTTCCCATCACCCAATGTTTCCCGGGCTTTCCCGTGGGTTCCCCCCTTTGGTCCCTCAAAATTTATTATGTCATGTCATGGATCCAGGGGTGCTGCAAACCCAAACACTGACCTCCTGAGGTCATATGTTTGGACATTTCCAAAAAGGGAAGTACTGCCGAGGGCCCGAGATTGGTTGCAATAACATGTGAAAACATGAAAGTGATGGCAAACAATGAGGGACTGGGAATGGCAGCAGAGGGGGACTGGAAATGGTTTGGGGATGGGAAAAGTGAAGTTTTAGGGGGTTTAAATTTTCTGTTTAAACCCCAGTGGGAGGTTTAGTTTAGGTTTTTTAAAAATCTTGGAAAATCCCTTTTAAAAATTTTACCTTCAAACCCCCACCAAAAACACAAAATAATAATAGTAGATGAAATTATAAACTTTTTTTTCCCAAAAACATGTCAAAACAAAGAGAATTTACCCTCAGTTTTTTAGGGGAAGAATTTTTAAATCACCCTTTTTTAATAAACCCCCTTTTTTTAACCCGGGGTTCTTTCTGTTTACTATAAACCCCCTGGGGGCAGGGGGGGCCCGGGGGCCCTACTGCTACATAAAAGTCAAAAATCACAGCCACTGGAGGACATAGTGTGCAGGGGTTTTTTAAAAGGGATTTAACCTTTCACCCGCTGCAAAGTCTGCATCAAAAGACAAGCCGCCAAGAAAATCATTTTGGGAATGATTTTAGACTTTCCCCCCTGGGGTCCCCCCCAAAATGGACCTTCCCCTCAGGGGCACCCAAGGGTTTCACATTTGTGAAACCATCAAGCTGCCAAAGTTTGGGGCCCTTGGGGCCCCCCTTCAAGCTGTCCCTTAAAAGGGGCCACGCTTTTTTAAAAAAAATTGGGAATTAAAAGGTGAAATGCTTTTGGGTTTCCCAAAGAAAATATTTAGGGAAGTGATTGAAATTTTTGTCTCCTTTTATTTCATGAGGTTTTTCCCCAAAGGGATAGGGACTCCCTTTTAAATCTAGTTTTATATGAACGGGCAATAGTTTAAAAAAAAGTTTTTTTATTATGCCTGATAATTTTCAAAAAACTTTCCCAAAAATTTTTTCCCTGGGAAAGCCTTAAAAGGTATTTTTACAAAATGGAAAGATAATCCCCTTTTCAAGAAATTTTTTTCCCTTTAAATGGTACAATACCCAAATATCTTAACACACTACATTTTTAACCAAATAAACCATGTGCCCATTTTTTTCAATTAATGTAAGTTTTGGGTTAATTCCCTAGACTTAAAGGGGGTTTTTGGGCCCCGATCAAAAAATAATTTTAATTTACTTTTTTAAAATAAAATTTTAATTAAAAAAAAATGAACCTGTTTAGAGTCAGCATTGCTTAAGCCCTTAAATTTCCTGACTGTTTACATTAACTACAACCAGGAGCTGATCTGGCCGTGCTTGCGTTGTTTGCACTTCTTATCAGATGGCAGAGCACATGAATGAGCTTTGAAGGGAGGGGGAGAACAAAGCAGTTCTTTTGGGCATGTGCACCACCTCTGCTCTGTGACAGAGCTGGTGTCTGCTGTATAGAGAATCTGCTGGTTGTAATGTAATTATCTGCGTAAACATGCAGACACTCCTTGCTCAGCCCTCCTCCCTCCCCCCCTGCAGCAGTTCTTGAATGCTGCCTGCTTGGATCTCATCTTCTCTCCTGAGCTAAGAGGGAGAAAACAAAACCTGTAGAGCATGTGCACAATACAGTTCTCCTCTGTGGTTTAGCTTAACAATGTTTGCTCAACTACAGAGACTTAATATCAGCCTTGTGAGTGTGCATGGGAGGTGATGCGATGACATCATGGAGGAAGCACTTGTTTTTTTAAACACAGAAACACAACACCCCTTTTTTCAAGGCTCAAGAGGACAGTTCAGCCTGTTAGGCGAGGAAATCACTTCTTGGCAAAACCCCTTTAAGCTTAATTCATAGACTATGCTGTATGGGAGGTATATGCAAGGCAAAAACATGTTAGGCTGGGTTCACGGCTCAATTTTCACTCCTCTGCAAAGTATCCGTCTGGTAAACGGACATATACCACCATGCAGACATAGACCTCAATAGGGCAACCAGTCTTAAATGGACTATGTTTGCTTTACTTCCCTTGATCTACTATGCTTTTGTGTCAAGCAAAGTAGCAAATACAGCAAACATAGTCCACATTGGATAACCTATATTCTACCGTTTTCTATGGTTCCTATGTGGAATACGACGGGGTACCCTTTTTCACAGTATGATGAACCCAGCCTTACCTATACACTGCCAAGATTTCAGCTCAGAGGCCACAAATGTAACATCGACTGTTTTCTGCAATGAGCTGTAAAATGAACCACACTTAAATCTATCACATGTATGCAGATCACATTGATTACTTGACTACTTGTTTGGGAATTCCCAGCTGATCCAACTTCATAATCTCCTCCAATTCATTCAGATAATTTGCGTAGAAGATCTTCCGGCCAAACTTGAAGCTAATGCAAGACAATGAGACCAGAATGTCAATGTGCTCTTTACATCATCCTAAATGGCAGAATTATAAATTAACACTTTTGAAGCCAACTTGAAGGGTCAACTCACTACAGACATTGATGGCATATCGCTAGAATATGCCATCATTGTGTCATAGATTCGGGTCCCACCTCTGGGGCCTGTACCTATCTCCAAAGTGAGCCCCCAAACCTCTTCATTTTTAGCAGGAAGCAGGTCAGAACTCTCCCATGGATTTGAATGGAAGGTCCGAGTTTAGCCGAGCGGCGATACTCGGCTGTAATCGGAACAGTTAAAACAGCTGAGACCGAGCCCAAAAGCGTGAGGCATCTTGACATTACCTAAAGCAGGGTTTTCTCTGTATTCTTCTCCAGTACAGACTATATAAGTTTTTAGATGTAAATTTGGGTAGGGAACCCTTTCTAAAAAGCCAGCTACTGCCAGTAATGTCAGACTGCTTAAGGTCACACATTATTGAAAAAGGAAATGGTAATAACCAATTGTTTGAAGGGTTTCAAGAGTTTCAAGATTTCATAGAACACTCTAAACAGCATTTATATTGAAAAGTAAAGATACTCCACTGCCTTCATGAGTTTCTTTTCTTTTGCCTCTTTATTCATTGTTCATATGATCCACTTTTTACAGTGAAACGTCCTGCTTGTGGTATTGTCAGTAGTTCTCCAGCATCTCTTTCCTACAAGTCCCAGACTGCATTGCAATATAGGACTTCCCTCCACAGTTATCACTACTAGACATTGTGCTGCCATAAGTGTATAATCCCCCCAGCTCTGTACTTGCTGTCATAATAATGATGATAGCTAGGACTGATGAGTCCCTTTACAGAGCTGCAGTCATCATTTTCATGACAGCAGTACACAATCCCTCAGCTCTGAACTGCTGTCCCCTGCTCCCATTAGGCTATGTTCACACGGCAATGACTGGGACGTATTTTAGCCCGTAATTTGCGCCGTACTGCGCTCAAATACGTGTGAAATACGTCCCAGTCATTATGGTAATCCACAGTTCTCAGAACTATGGATTATGTCTCCTCTCCCCGCTCGGACAGTACGCCGCGGGGGGAGATAAGTGACATGTCAGTTATTCACGGCGTATATGCACCGTGATTAATGAATGTCTATGGGGCCGGCGGGCTGCCGGCCCCCCCTACCCCCGCAGCACACGGCGTAATTGAGGGCGAAACACGTCCCACAATTACGCCGTGAATAAGCCGTGTGAACCCTGCCTTACTGTTAGCCAGCAGGACTCAAAGATAAACAGTTCTCCCTCCCCTGTAATTACTTCTATTCACTTGCAAACTACAGACTGGCAAGAGTGAATGTAGTCAGATCGTTCTCTGCTCAGGTCATGCTCACTACTGGGGAGTATTCCTGAGATGAGCCAGGCTTCAAAGCATGTCCACTGAGTTTGATGTAACATTCAGTGAGGCCATGTGTACAATGAACGTCAGGTGGTTTGCAGAAGGTAGGGTGAAAGGGAAGACAGGGATCTTTGCCTGGTTCTGCACAGCAGGACAGGTAAATAATTTTTAATAAAGTAGGAATTACAAAAGTTTAATATAACACGGTTGTGAGCCCTATAACAAATACAATTGTGCTTTGGGAGTGCTTACCTTATTATAGGTTTGAACAAGATCAGTAATGTCTTGATGAACATGGTTGGATGCACGATGTACAAGGCCTTGATGTTCTTTTTATACCTGAAAGGGACAAGAGAAGATATACAATCCAGTAGAAATTTTCAGTTTCACTCCGCCAATCCTTGCATACAGACCCCTGCTGTATTTATTTGCTGCTAAAGCATCAGCGTTCTGATGGTGTCCAGCACTATTTACTTTGCAGCAATGATGACATCATGTACAACCATGTGACTGCTGCAGCCAATCACTGGCCAGGTAACATGGGTGTACATGATGTCATCACTGCTGCAAAGTAAGTAGTGCCGGACACCACCAGAACGCTGATGCTGAAGCAGCAAACAGCAGGGGTCTCAAACTCAGCTGGGTTAATGGACTGCACCTAGAAAAAATTTGAAGTTTACGGGTCACATTTCTTTTAGGTTCAATAGAAATTATTGCGCAGGTTGTTACTCCCGTAACGATACCAAACGTGTATTTATAATGGAAAAATGGTGGTGCATGTTTTTTACGTTTTTTTTAATGTATTTATTTTTTACTTGTCCCAATACGGTACTGAATTGATCACTGTTAGGCTACGTCCATACAGCAGAGGATAAAATACTCGTCGGATTCTAATCAGAATCCAACTAGTATTTTACACTCTGTTTTTGTTTTTTTTGTACTGGTTTTTGTCCCGGATTTCGGGTGTCTCATTTTATTGAGCTGTACTATAATCCGCCGCTTTCAAGTGGGAAAAAAAAAACAGATTGTAGAATGTTCTAAGTCTTCGGATTTGGAATCTGACTTTAGAAAATCCGAGCTGTGTAGACTACAGCTCGGATTTTCTATTGAGGTCTATGGGGATGATTTACAGTCGGATGTTTGCAGATTCTAAATACCAAATCTGCTTAAAAATCAGACAGTAAAACAGTGCCGCGTAGACGTAGTCTTATATTACATGACTGTACAGAAATGTATTATGCCAATTATCAGTCAGCCTACCTATGGGTAGGGCCTGTCAGGCCTACATCCCAGAAAGACCAGAGGCCATGGTTAGGCCAACAGCTGTCATGGTAGCCATTGGCACCCTATAATCTCACAGTGGGGTGCTGATGGAAAACAGAGCTAGCCCCCTCCCTCTGTCAATTTCCTTTCATGCAGCGATTGCTATTGACAGCGGCGACGGAGGGGTTAGATGGCTGGGATCTAAGTAAACTATTATCCCGGCGTTCAAGCAGGACGCCAGCATTTAAAAGGATGTTTTGGGAGCACCCGAGATGACAACCGAAGGGTTACATGTTTGATCCTGGCCATATAATCCCTTAGATGCAGTGTAAACCCAAGTCCAGGGCACTAGAGCAGGACTCTGGCATCCACAAGGGTGGTTAGAGAGCTCCTATGTCCAGCGGACCACAGATGATAGTCTAAGGAGCCGCCTGTTTGATCCTGGGCATATAACCCCTAAGGCTATGTCTACACAGAACAGGTTTTTCATTAGATTTTCGGCAGTTTCAGGTTTTAGAATCCGACGACCTGTGCTATGTAGACCTCAATAGAAAATCCTTGCTGTAGTCTACACAGCACAGACTGTGCATTTCTAAACCGCCGGCTGTCCGGCAGAAGAGAGAACACATTCCATCTTCCGTCGGATTCCCGTAGCTCTCAATGTACGGGGCCGTGGAAAATCCGACCACTCTTTTTTGCGCAAAAACTGTGCAAAAAAACATGGTGCAGCGAAGTTAAAATACACAAACATTGGAACGTGTGTCGGCCACTCCAAACCCGTATAGATACGTCCAATAATTATCCCCCCAAAAACAAAAAAAAAAAATCACTGGGATGTGACCTAAAACGTAACATTTACTTAATTAAAATACAAAACCAGGAGGTAAGATCAAATGTCAAAATACAAAAAGTTCTAACAAAGGATACAGTTGGGTATCGGTCCCTAGTACACCCTATAACATGCACTACCTATCAATGTGTATGTGGGGTCATCGTTCTGAAAAGGGAGGCCCCACCTGGAACCTAAGACTATTTAGCCCTGGTAAACCCTGGAACAAAAGATCCAAAAACACAGGCTATGCTGTACCCAAATGGTAAAATATTAGTAAGAATTTCACCCCAAAAAACTTTTTTTTCTGCAAAACCTGTGCCAAAAAACACGGTGCGGCGAAGTTACAATACAGTTGGATTTCCAATGGTATTTTAACTTAGCTGTGTAGACATAACCTAAGATGCAGAGTAAGCGCCAGTATATGAAATTAGAGCAGGACCCCGGGAACCCCAGGGATGTCTTGGGAGCGCTTGTGCCCTACAGACATGTTTTAGAGCCCTGGCATAGAGCTTAAACCAATTGCACAGCTGCATCTGGACATGAACTATATTAGACATCTATTGTATTATATACATGCAGGGCTGTGGAGTCGGCAAGCCAAATCCCCGACTCCTCAAATTCCCAAACCTCTGACTCCTGACTCCTGACTCCCTCATACTTGGCGCATGTTTAAGTGATAACTTTACTGTAGTAAAAGGGTAACATCAAGCTGTTTATCACCTTATGATACAATAAATCCAGCTATTTAGGTAGAAAAGACACTGACAAGCAAAAGGGTAACAATGTTTTGATCTTTTGAACACTTGTGGGTAGAGTTGAAGAAAAATCTGTATTTGTATCCAAGTCCAGTCTGCACCAACATTGGGAATGTGTAGAAGAGACCTGGGATCAGATTTTGGTCAAGATATGTTTGAATCTGATTCAGAGCCCAGAAGGATTCAGGCAGTATTGAAAACCAAAGGTGGATTTCCCAAATACTAACAAAATAATAAAAATTAACATTTTGATGCTAAATACTTGCAAGTCAAATTTATGTATAAGATAGGCAAGATGACTGTATATAAAATTACAGTAGCCTCATGTACAAAGCTGTAGTGGATGGTGAGATATGGAGCCTGTAAGTCACAAGTTCAAAACATTGTTACCATTTTGCTTGTCAGTGTAAAATATATTTATTGGATACGACTTTAGAACACAAAAAAATTGTAAATATGCAAAACACTGCAGGAACATTTGTGGAGTCTCTGAATTTGTTCTGAGAAATCGTATTGCTTCCATCAGATCCTGCATACATGACCTCACATCTGATCTCATTATTTCCAGGCTAGAGAAGGCTCTCTACACAACTTGGGTTGGGGGCAAAGCGTGAACCACAGGGCAGCATCCCTAACAATGTCAGGGTATAAAGGACTTGCCTCAACCACAGTCAGTTTGGATGAATGGTTGAACTCTACTACTTCTTTGAAAACAGGTGAAACATTTTGCTGAAATCTGTTTGCCATAGGAGCGGGATCTTTTCCCCTGGGGCAGCGCTTTGCCTGCTCCATGTCATCAATTACACTCCTCATGTGATAAGGCTGAAGATATGGGAGCAGGAGCACTGGCCGGACCCAATTCCTCTTGCTCTTTGCACTGCATCGAACTAACTGGACCAACTTATTATATATTTTGGGAGTCGGTCCATTTTATGACGACTCCTGCAAAATAGGCACCGACTCTGACTCCACAGCTCTGTATACATGCATAGATTTCTATGTAAGTGAAAAAACTGTTTCATCTCACTGCAAAGAAAAAAATATCAGAGGGGACTGCTAAACAGTAGAGTTGGCGTCCTAAATACCTTCCCCTATGAAGCTGTCAGTTGGATATATACAAAATAGCTTCTTAATGGGTGCAGCAGAGCGGCTCTGTTTCCTGCCCATGCTTTCTCCATTGACACAGAGGAGATCAAAGGCGAAACGAGTAACCGTGTTCTCTGTCAAATCTCTACCAAAGCGCGGCCGCGTGCACTTTACCCGATGCTTGTCTGGGTCACTTTCCAAAAAGAAAGACTCAGCACACAACGCTGATGATGTATGAGCACATTTCCAGCTGGAGCGCTTGCCCAATCCTTTCTGGGATAAAGCTTTGGAAAGTTGGAGATGATTCATTCACTCTTCTTATGCTGAGAGGAGCAAATGACGGGAGTATTTCAAATAAAGGGATATTTCCAATCAGAAGAGATATAATGCTCCAGGAGAAGATGCCAAACCTAAGGCCGGAGACAGCTGCTGGCCAGATGCTCTGTCTGCAGATAGCCATCTCTCCCGCCTCCCTATAAACCGCATTCAATGCCTTCTCAAGTTACTATGCCTCTTCAGGATACTATGATTTACCTCTCTAACTCTAGACTACACAGTCTTACAATGCGCCCCATATATCATAGTGTTGATAAATCTGGCACAGGTTACAACTGTCTAGCCTACCGTTACACCTTTTATAAGTTGGCTTACTTTGCTAAAATTTTGGAGCTCGGCATTGCATGCTAAGCCATGCCCCTTTTCCACAAAACTACACCCTTTTACCAAGGTCATGCCCTTTTTGTCACGCGAGGCACAGAAGTGTCTAAAAAACAGTCTAAAACACATAATAAATTTGGTTTAAAGCACGTACGCTTTTATTTTCTGAATTCTGGCGTGACTGCTTTAAATGTGTTGTCTCACCATGCTGTTTCACAAAGCCACCAACAGCTTCAGATTCATCCTTCCTGTCTCTTCCTGGCCAGGCTGTGGGTGGTTCTATAGCAGATTAGCATTGCAGCTCCATATTCACAGCTCTTCTAATTCTCTAAGAAGATGTTGTTATCTATGAGCATTGAACCTCTCTGCTCTAAAGTAAACAAAAATAATTAGTCTCCGTTGTTTTTAGAGATAATACACTCCGTTCTCAAGCTGCTGTTCCCTACATGTTTAAAGCTAATCTTTGTAGCGAGACAACCCCCTTTGTATTAGCGTGGTGCATGCAGTAATTGGCAGTCTTTCTAGAGTACAGTGCAGTGCAGTACTACATCTCCTGAACAGCTCTTACATGTATTAGTGAGGTGCATTCAGTGATTAGTGGTCTTTAGCGCCTCTCTACAGTACAGTGCGGTACTACATGTCCTGTACTGCTCTTACATGTATTAGTGAGGTGCATGCAGTGATTGCCGGTCTAGTAGCTCCTCTCTACATACGTTACAATGTGTAGGTAACTCACATGTTCCCTGTTTACTGGCTCTCATCTACTACATGTATTTGTGAGGTGCATGCAGTGATTGGCGGTCTAGTAGCGCCTTTCTACAGTACAGTGCGGTACTACATGTCCTGTACTGCTCTTGCATGTGCCAGGATGAGCAACTCCTTTGGGCACCAAGTAAGGACCCCATTTTCTTTTTTTATGGTCCATTGTGTATAAAATACATGACTCAAAGAAGCTCCTGTTCTCATTATAGAAAGTAATTTCCAGCAGCTCTTTCTGATGTTATATTGAAGGACGCGCTGTATCTAGATTATCTGCATTTTGCATTATATTGGCGACATTTTGGGGAGGTCCTATAACATACTAGTTTGCTGTGAATAAGGACATATTTCTTTGAAAAAACTAAGTGTGTTTGCTGTACTATTCCCAGTATGGACCTAGTGCTGAATTCTTTGGATTTGTATCAAGTTGAAAGCGTCATCCTGGAACAAATTAATATAACAACTCGAGGGAACAGAGTACTTGTATTAAAAGGAAGAGGGGAATAAAAAGCTCTGCCAGAGGTTTATCTTCAGAGGGAACAAATACTGAAATCCAAGAAGCCCGATTCTTGTAATTCCCCTTCAATGCGCCCCTCATACACATCACACTGCTGAGCAACCTTGCAGCAATCATCACATTCTGACTCCTATTGTGGATTTTCTCACCACATTGATCAGCTTTAAAATGTTGGCAAGGGTAAATAAAGACTATTACCAGATACATTGCTGTTCGGATTTTGCTGCATTTCCGAGTTTGAGCAGTTCTCGTCTCCTGCTTGAGTAGACAAGCTTCTCTCAGTTTGGCAGGATGGTGAGGTGACACCCTGCTGTGTCTTATCAGCAGCACAGGAGCTTGTTTATTTCTTGCTGACAAAATGTAACCCTTTAGAGCCCTGGAGCCTTGCGTCCTGCTGTTAAAACCCATCTATTACCAATGTTTATTTTACAGGCTCAGCTAGTAAGAGTAAGATCACATATAGCTTGAACAGGAAGTGGGAGTCTGAAGCTGGCTTGGTGAAACAGTCAGATGGGAAAATCTGTTTAAGGTTTTAGATATTGTAGAAAGCTTGCGTACTTTCAGTCCACTTTGAGAAAAGATCCTAAAATTCCGATTATATATATTTGGTGAAACGTGTCCAAAGCTGAAGGAAAGAAAGCTCGGACTCTAAGCATCACCTAATGGAGGTAGCATTTTTGAACGTCACATCCAACCCACCTAAGAGTCCTGAAACGAGTAGAAGTTTATAACTAAGCCCAAAACTCATCTGCAGACAGCTGTTCCAGGGTGTTTGCCCCTCAGCGCAAAGCAGGGTACAAGACACCAGAAGTAGCTCAAAAGGGGTAATGTGCTGCATTAGAGAGAGGTACATGGTGCTGGAGTCCTTGCTCTCTGCTTAAAGGGGTTGTCTCACTACAAAAGATTAGTTTTCAATATGTAGGGAATAATAAATGAAGACTTTTTCCAAATATATTTATTTGAGGAGATGAGAGAGATTTTATCAGTGCACACATGTTTCTCTGGTTACCATCCTGCTCTCCCCCCCTGTCTCTCTCTCTCTCTGCTCTATCTTATCTGAGAGCAGGAAGTGATGTCATCACAGGTCAGCAGACAGGACACAGGCAGCTTGAGAACTAAGCGTGTTATCTCTAACAAACAAAAGGAGAGTAATTACCTTTAACTGTTTACTTTGAGATCTGAAGCTCTATAGATAATATCTCAGTAGTCATGTCAATGCAATTAGAGAAGCTGAGAATATGGGGCTGATAGGCTAATCACTGCTACAGAGCCACCCACAGTCCGACCAAGAAGTGGCAGGGTGCATGAATTTGAAGCTGCTTTTGGCTCAGTACATGGCGATACAATCCCTTTAGGCTTATTTAAATACATTTACGTGGGGCATTCATGGCTTTTAAGTCTCCACTTTTATGGTGCCTTTCCCTACTGAGAAACACCACATTTTACTAGTAGTTTAAGGGACACCTCATTGCAGTTATAGCTATTAATGCACAACTCAGAACAGGTACACATCCAATTCCATTACGTTGGTTTACTCATGAGCACTGCTCTGCGTGCTTCTTGTAAGAGCCCATAGCATTTTACTAAAGGAAGGAACAAAGGAATACAAGCAGATACAATGCACTGGTGTCCTGTCACCTTGGTCTGTAACTGCATGCACTTACTTGCGATCAAATTCTCGATAGGCATCCCTCAGCCAGCCCAGAGACGGCTTGTTATCGCTGGTTAGGCCATGGTGTAGGTAAACCAATGTGTAATCGCTCTCTACATACTGGTCCAATGTGTGCTTCAGATATCTGCAGGGAAAAAGAAAAAAGCAGCCACACAGGGACCATATTATTTATCCAAATCTAACCATCAAACAGAGCACGCTCATAAAAATCACCATAGAATCTTCTGAGGTTCCTGTTTTGGGAATGGAGTTGCCTTTTAGTGTGTGCTTGACAGTTCCCATCAAAGGACACTTTACATAAAGCAGTTGCTAACAGGATATTGTATTTTATTTCTAGTATGTGAAACTGGTTCAATTAGGAAAAGCTAATATAAAATAGATAAATATATATAAACAAACACACACACACACTCATATATATATATATATATATATATATATTTTTTTTATTTTTTATTTATTTATTTATTTTTTTTATTTTCAAATCATCAAAGGGAACCTGTTACAGTGACCAACAAATCTGAACTGAGCATACATATCTTTGTAGGAAAAGATTTAGCAGAACTTATTTAATTTAGTGCTTATATTGAGTTTAGGAGTCCAATGGGCGGTCTTATCAGTGTATAAGCATGTATACAGAAATAGCTGTCGATCACCAATAACCCCACCTACTAAACTCCTTAAAGGGATTGTCTCACTACATCGATACATCTTACCTCAGTTATGTTTTCTCGTTTACTGGCTAGTACTGGCCTGCAGTGACAAGCTGCTGAGGAACCAGCTCTGTAGCTACAGCACCCAGCGCTGGCAGCCTATGAGGAAAGATCAAACAGGTCTGTAGCTATAGTGACCTGAGGAGCTGATGCAGCCCATACAAGAGGAGATATCTAGAAATAGGTAGGACACTTTTAATGGACATATATTGGAAAATGTCTTGTTTTTGCAAGATCCTTAACATAAAAAGCAGCAATCCTTGTAATGAGACAACCCCTTTAACCGAAAATAAGCATGAAATTAAATAACTTATAAGTTCTGCTGAATATTTCCCTGCAAAACTATTTCTCAATCTGCTCAGTTCCTTCTTCGCTATAAGGCTCTGTCTCCACTGCACACAAAATCATCCGTTTATTTCAGGGTTTTTCCAAAAACGTTCAAAGAACGACTGAAAACAGGTGCCATAGACTTTAATAGTAAAAACTTTCTGTAGTCTCCACAGAACGTTTTATTTCTGTTCGTTTTTTGCTTCTGGTTGTTTTCTGAAGCATGTTGCAAAAAAAACGACAGAGCAGGGCGAAAAATGTACTATTGGAGTCTATGTAAAGCGCCGGACGGTTTTGAAACTTTCTGCTTTTTTTTTTTTTTTTTTTTTGCGCGCGTTTTTTGCAGAAATCCACAGCAATTGTAATGTTGGGTACTTCTGCACAAAAAAAAAAAAAAAAAAAGCACCAAAAAATAAAAAACGTGCTTGTTTTTTGAGCCGTTTTTGACAAGCACTGTGTTATTAACGGTTTTCGGATTTGGTTTTCAGCGAGTTTTTTTTGTCCAATGCCGTGTAGACCTTGCCTAACATGCCATATGCAGATCAGACAGCGCGTTCAATGTCACAGATTCAAGGTTCCCTTTAATACCACGGCCAAATAACAAACTCAGCACTGCTACATCAGTAAAGAGCATGTTTGTGGAAGTAATTCTTAATAGACTTGTCATTTTCTGACCTTCCCCTTACAACTTCTGCTTTGAAGAAAACATATGGAGAGTGGTCTATCCTTTTGTTCCGAGCTGTTCCTCCACTATAGCTGTCAAAGCTTAAAGCTGAATCAAGTGTTTTGTGTCTTGAATGGTTTTGCAGATCTCAGACATTTATGGCGTTTCCACAAGATATACAGATCGGATACAAGAGGATTACAAAACACAGAGCGAGCTGTTCTACTCTGTATCCGTAACTCCCATTGACTTCTAGAGGAGTTACAGAAATGGTAAAGAACAGTCTGCTCAGCTGTTTCCGTAATTATAGACACCTCAGTCTGACCCGGTGTTCCCATCTCAGCTGTAACTGTCTGTGATGGGAATACCCCTTGGGACTTATTCACACGGCGTTTTTGGATCTGATTTGAATTCGAACATCGCACCCAAAAACGCTGCGTTGATGGGATCCTAAACGGATTCAACACGTATCCAAATTGCGGCTGCGTATGTTGATGCGTGTTGGATGCAGCAGGATCGCGCCCTATAGTTTAAAACAGGGCGCTTGGTGCGTCTTATGGACCAAGAATTGACATGTCAATTCTTGGAACGGATCTGAAGACGCAACGAGACGCGCATCGACGATTTGTTTCAAAGTAAAAGCAATGTAAATCACATTGCTACAGTGCCTTGTGAAAGTATTCGGCCCCCTTGAACTTTTCAACCTTTTGCCACATTTCAGGCTTCAAACATTAAGATATAAAATTTTAATTTCTTGTTGTGAAGAATTCAAGTACAAGTGGGGAAACAATTGTGAAAGTGGAATGAAATTTATGGATATTTTAAACTTTCGTTAAGAAATAAAAAACTGGAAAGTGGGGCGTGCAATATTATTTCGGCCCCCTTAAGTGTAATTCTTTGTAGCGCACCTTTTGCTGCGTTACATGCTGCAAGTCGCTTGGTGGTTTGTCTCTATCAGTTTGCACCTTCAGAGACTGAAATTCTGCCATCTTCCTTGGCGCAGCTGGAGCTCAGCAGTTGGATGGAGGGCGTTTGTGAACAGCTGGAGCACAGTGGAATTATTGGATGGAGAGCGTTTGTGAGCAGCTGGAGCTCAGTGAGGTTGGATGGAGAGCGTTTGTGAACCAGCTGGAGCTCAGGTGAGGTGGATGGAGAGGACGGTGGTACCTGTTGGTGGTGTGCAGACCGGCGGGACTGTTTGTGAACTGGTGGAGCTCAGCGAGGTTGGATGGCAGAGCGTTTGTGAAACAGCTGGGAGCTCAGTGAGGTTGGACTGGAGAGCGTTTGTGAACAGGCTGGAGCTCATTGAGGTTGGATGGAGAGCGTGTTTGTGAACAGTGCGAGTTCAGTGAGGTTGGATGGAGGGCACTTTGTGCACAGCTGGAGTCAGTGAGCTCTGGATGGAGAGCGTTTGTGCGACAGCTGGTGCTCAGTGAGGTTGGATGGAGGGCGTTTGTGCACAGCTGGAGTCACAGTGAGGTCTGGATGGGAGCGTTTGTGTAAGACTGGAGCTCAGTGAGGTTGCGATGGAGTACGCTTTGTGAGCCAGCTGGAGCTCTGAGGTAGGTTGGATGGAGCGTTTGTGAGCAGGGAGCTTCAGTGAGGTTGGATGGAAAGCGTTGTGAGCGCTGGAGCCAGTGAGGTGGGATGGAGAGTGTTTGTGAGCAGTGAGAGCTCAGTGAGTTGGATGGAGAGCCGTTTGTGAACAGGCTGGGCTCAGCAGAGGTTGGATGGAGAGCGTTTGTGAACAGCTGGGCTCAGTGGAGGTTGGATGGAGAGCGTTTGTGAACAGGCTGGGCTCATTGAGGTTGGATGGAGAGCGTTTGTGAACGGCTGGAGATCAGTGAGGTTGGAGGGAGGCGTTTGTGCTCAGCTGGAGCTCAGTGTGTTGGATGGAGAGCGTTGTGCACAGCTGCGAGCTCAGTGAGGTTGGGATGTGAGAGCGTTTGTCGCACATGCTGAGCTCAGTGAGGTTGGATGGAGCGCGTTTGTGAAACAGCGGGAGCTCAGTGAGGTTAGGATGGAGAGCGTTTGTGAACAGCTGGAGCTCTGTGAGGTTGGATGGAGAGCGTTTGAGAACAGCGGTTTTTCTGCTCTTTCCACAGATTCTACATTGGATTCTGCTCTGGATGTGACTGGCCATTTAACACATGGCAGACGGTTTTTGGGAACTTCCATTGTAGATTGTGCTTTTGTTTGATCATTGTCTTGTTGGAAGATAAATCTCCGTCCCAGTCCTCAGGTGTTTTGCAGACTCAACAGTTTTCTTCCAAGAATGGTCCGACGTATTTGGTCCATCATCTCGTCCCATCAATTTTTAAACCAATCTTCCTTGTCCCTGTGAAGAACAGCCAAACACTGTGATGCTGCCCCACCATGTTGACAGTGGGGATGGGGGGTGCAGGAGGATGGAGCTGTGTTGTTTTAAACCAAACATATCGTTTTGCATTGTGGCCATTGTGTAGGATTTTTGGTTCGCCTAACTGAGCAGGAAGCCCGTCTTTTCACATGGTTGGTGTCTCCAGGTGGCTTGTTGGCACAACTTTAAACGAGACTTTTTATGGAGATCTTTGATAAATGGCTTCTTCTTGCTATTCCAATAAAGGCCAGATTTGTACAGTGTATCGATGATTGTTGTACTATGGTCAGACTCTCCCACCTCAGCTGTAGATCTCTGCAGTTCATCTAGAGTGTCATGTGGCTGTTGGCGAGCCATCTCTGATCAGTCTTCTTCATGTTGGATGAAAGGTTTAGAGGCCGGCCGGGTCTTGGTGGATTTGCAGTGGTCCGATAACTTCTTCCATTTCAATATGATCGTTTACACAGTGCTCCTTGGATGTGTAAAGTTTGGGAAATCTTTTTGTGTATCCAAATCCGGCTTTAAACTCTCCTCAAACAGTATCACAGACATGCCTGGTGTGTTCCTTGGTCTTCATGATGTCTCTGCGCTTCAAACAGAACCTGAGACTATCACAGAGCAGGATGCATGTTTATACGGAGACTTGATTACACACAGGTGGATTTTATTAGATCATCAGTCCTTTAGGTACAACATTGGAGCCATTCAGAGATCCTCACTGGATACTTCTGGAGTGAGCTTTGCTGCCACTGAAGTAAGGGACCGAATATTTTGCACTCCCCACTTTTCAGTAATTTTATATTTTTTTTCCATTTTAAATTTTTTTTCTCAAGACAACCTTACAATTGATTAACAGTACCGCACCATTGTGAGGTTTCAAGCAGGATGCTTTCAGACGGAAGTGGCCACTGAGCAGGTTGTATCAGAGATAGAGAGAGACTGGAAGAGACACAGGAAGGCAAAGAAGTGGACGTCCTTTGGCTCCATCACCCACTGATTGATGCTTTCATTGTAACAATGACCTGCGGAACGGATGATGACAAACGCACACAACTGCCAGGCTAGTACTGTTGATCAATGTAAGGTGTTGTCTTGGTCTCATGATGTTAGAATATGAAACAGGCAGGGTGAGGAGGCTCTGATTAAATCAAAAATTCAAATAGGATTTCATCACATGTATTGGAGGATTCAAGGATTCTACACCTGTTGGGAAGTTTGCCATATACAACACACTGTGTCATATGCTCAAATCATCACATACTATACATTACAGAAATCACAATACGATACTAGCTATATACCCTGTTTCCCCGAAAATAGGACCTAGTGCATTTTTTTTATGCAATTTAGAGTTTGGACTGCTTATGCTGATTTTGGTGATGAAATACACTACAATTATTAATTACATGTAGATTTTTTGTTTCAAACAATAAATGTGAATTCTTTTTCATGGAGGATAAGAGTATCCCCTAAAATAGTCTCCACTCGCTAGGCTTTAGGAGCAAAAAATTAATAATTAGGACAATGTCTTATTTTCGGGGAAACCGGGTATTACATCACATAACACATATAACACATATAACACATATAACACATAACACATACAGTTATTTAGAGATATGTAGTAATTTGGAGATATATTGAAATATGGTTGCAAATGAACACACAATAGGTTGTGTTAGATTAGAAAAACATGTCTGCTTTCCCTCCAGAAACAGCACCAGACTCTTGTGTACAGGTTGTGTCTGTATTGCAATTTTTCCTCCTGCTTCAAATAGGGCGCTGAGCTAGCCGTCCAGAACACAACCTGTGCACAAAAGTGGCACTCGTTTAATGAAAGATTACAGTTGACTGTATATTACCTTTGGTAGCAGCAAAAGCAGGCTGTCTGTCGTCATGTTGCAAGGCTAAAAGGGACGTATGGAGAGGGTGGGTATTTGATACCATTTACTCCTTTCTCCGTTCTTCTTATCAGTCACCTGGGCGCGGGACTGTGTTATAAGAGTATAAAAAGGAAATTGTTTAGGTTCCCAAATGTTTAGCCAATAAAAGAGATTACCCACATCTATCCTCTGCGCAATTAGGGAAGGCTACAAAATAAACAAACAAAAACCATGCATAAAAAAGAAGGATTACATGGAAATGAGCGTGACGAACATCCCTGTAAGTTACATTTGGGAGTAGTTCTGGTCAGAGGGGCTGACACAGAAAGGGGTTTACCACGCTGAAATAGCAATAAAAATATAAGGAATGCAGAAGACAAGCACCAATATGGAGAGGGAGCCCGTATCCATCATCCTAATGGGCCGCTGCCCGTGCTCTGCGTTTGTCCTTTTCCTGGGTCTGCAGGGACTGATGATGAGTTTAGCTGGGAGCACAGAGGACTGTGTACAGCTAGGATATACTGGATTACTACAGCCACTTATGTAGGAGTTTGACGTGATCAAAGATGGTGACAGGGGGGCAGGCTGGCAGGCGCTGAACACCACAATCTTGCGCCCAAAATGTGTCTATTTCACCTGTAAAGGAAAAGGGGAGAGATCACATGAGCAAGAAAAAAGTACCTCAATTACATCACGGCCACTTTATTAGGTACACCGTGGTCCAACTGCTCGTAAAACTTAATTTGAAATCAGCCAATCACATGGCGGCAACTCAGTGCATTTAGCATGTAGACATGGTCACGACTATCTCCTGCAGTTCAACCCGAGATCAGTATGGGGAAGAAAGGTGATTGAGTGCCTTTGAGTGGCCTGGTTGTTGGTGCCAGAAGCGGCTGGTCTGAGTATTTCAGAGAACTGGTGATTCCTGGGATTTTCACGCACAACCATCTCTAGGGTTTACAGGAGATTGGTCCGAAAAAGGATAAAAAAATCCAGTGAGCGGCAGTCCCGTGGGCCGGAAATGCCTGTTGATGCAGAGGTCAAAAGGAGATCATGCCGGCAGACTGGTTCGAGCTGATAGAAAGGCAACAGTGACTCAAATAGCCACCGTTACAGCCAAGGTAGGCAGAAGGCATCTCTGAACGCACAGTATGGCGAACTTTGAGGAAGATGGGCTACAGCAGCAGAAGACCACAACACGGGTGCCACTCCTTTCAGCTAAGAACAGGAATGTCTGAGGATCCAATTTGCCCAAGCTCCTCGAAAATTGGGACATGTAGAAGATTGGAAAAACGTGGCCTGTTGATGAGTCGGATGATTGCTGATGCGACATTCGGATGGTAGCGGTCAGAATTTGGAGTCAACAACATGAAAGCATGGGATCCATCCTGCCTTGTATCAACGTCAGGTCTGGTGGCTGGATGTCATGGTGTGGGAATTATTTTCTTGGATCTTTGGGCCCCTATGAGTTCCATTGTGCATCGTTGACAACACCTTGTGGAAATCTATGCCATGATAGAATTGAGCAGTTCTGAAGGCAAAGGGGGGTCCAACCCATTTACTAGTATGGTGTACCTTATTAAAGTGAGGCCGCTGTGTAGTTATGTTGTGGAAAATTTAAGGCTGTTCTCCTGCCGGCTCCGGATAGAGAGCATGACCTCCATTCTGTTCTATGGGCTGTTCTGTACAGGTGAGCAGTGTATTCGGCTCTACTCAGAACTCACATTGAAACCAGAAATGGAGAGTTGTGTGCAAGCGTGACTGGCATTCATATCCTGCCAACACTTTCCGGAGGTCATTCCCGAAATAAGTGCAGGTATCAGAGGTGGAAGGTGGGACTTTTCAGACTTAAAGGGAATATGTCGCCAATTTTTTTGTTTTACTTATTAAATCAAGCCCCTGATCCGTATTCTTTTCCTCTCAGTCGTTCTTATTTCCTGATTGTAGATTCTCTATTCGCGCCCACCCAGCTCATCTCCGCTTCCCACGATTGTGGGGAAGACATTTCTTGCTTGCACTGCTTTAACAGCAGTCAGAGAGATCTTTACAGCAGCTTCATGCCCATAGGAATCTTAAGCAGATTCTGTCTCATAGACTTGTATAGGATAGTTTTCACTGTGAAGGGAGGGGAGAGGGGGAGCTGGACTCTCTCTTGTGACTGGTGCGAATCCAGTGTTAATCTGTACACAATGGTGTCTCCTTTCAGTTTGAACTGCTTTTACTGATAATGAGCAGACTGCTGACATAGCTCTCTAAGCAGTAACAGGAAGTGGCCAGGACTATTATTGCTTAGTGGCCTAAGTGAGAACTGCAGGACTTAAGATTATTTTAAAAAGAATATTGAAAGTGATCTGGAAAATTAAAAATACTATAACCAAATTCTACACATGTGTTTAACTTAAAAAATGTGAGTTAAACAATAAGTCATTTTTTGAAGACACCATTCCTTTAAATGGCAGATCCTATTGATAGGTATAAAGGAGACACCAATTTACTGGATCGTGTTATATTACTTTCCGTTTTCCTGTGGTGGCGCTGCAGGGAAATAAAGCATTTACTGTCAAGTTTTCCTCAGATTACAGCTGAACACTGTTTGGCCTGTTTTCACACCTGTGAAAAGCTATGGAATTTGTTCTATAAGACCTTGCCAGGGATAATTATAACACCCATGGCCCATAGATCCTATTTTTTGATGCTAGGCCCCCAGTCCCTGCCTTTTCCCTCAGTTAGCTTTCCTAGGCCAGTAGTTTGGAGGTGTACACTTTCCTTTCCCAGAGTATTTACTTTCTGTTTTTTTCATACAGTGCTGTAAAATTCTCTTGACTGCCAAGTGGTGATGAGAGTTGAATTCCCTGCATATCCCGTATGTGCACGCCGGAAAGAATGAATTGCCCTGTGTCAAACACTGAGTGCAGGGCAAAGAATGGGTGGCAGTCAGCGACTAACCACTTGCATCTTTTCTCCGTTGTCACTATCTGCATATACCGGACACAGGAATATACACTGTCACATTAATTATAAGACCCACTTCCTACTTTCGATGTTGGCAGCATGTGGCTCATGATAGATGTACTGTGTGTGAGCTGGCTGGTGGGTAATAAGGTGTGTGATGAGGCTGTCGGCACACATATCATCATTGCGGTCATAGGTAAAAGGGGCGGATTGTCAAAGTTGTAAAAAGGGATGTTTATTGCTTTTAGGCAAGGGGCTGCGATATTCTGAAACTGAATTTTTTTTTTTAAATACTGGTGTGTGCTGCTGTGGTGAAAGTGTCCGAGTGGAAAAAGGTGAATAACGACAAAGCTGTAGATTGTAAGCTGTTGCGAGCAGGGCCCTCACACCTTGTGTCTCACTGTAAGAGCTTTCACTGTTAAATGTCTGTCTTTTGTACTGTATTATACCCTCTACATTGTAAGTGCTGCAAAATATGTGGCGCTTTTATAAATAAGATTCTTATTATCATTATTATTAAAAAGCTGTAGAGCACCATGTGCCATTGATGCAAAGAGGTGTCACAACTATGAAGGTGCGCAAATGTGGACAACACATACAGTGGAGCAGCTACCTGCCCAAAATGAACCAGGGGCGACCAGATGTTTGTCTATAACAACAGTTCAGTGAAACCCTACTGTGTTTGGGCCCCGGAGCAGACGGATGTCACTGCACTATCTGCTAACCCCTACTGTGTATGGGGCTCCCGGAGCAGACGGATGTCACTGCACCTCTGCTAAACCTACTGTGTATGGGCCACTTGCAGCAGACGGATGTCACTGCACTCTGATCACCCTACTGTTGTATTGGGGTACCGCAGCAGACGGATGTCACTGCTCCTCTGCGAACCCTATACTGTGTATGGAGCCCTGGAGCAGACGGATGTCCTCATGTCATCTTGATACCCAACTTGTTGGGGCCCGGACCAGACTGATGGTCACTGCACCTTTACTAAACCCTATACCTGTGTATGGGGCCCGGACCAGAAGGTTGTCACTGCACCTCTTCTAACCCTACTGTGTATGGGGCCCCGGAGCTCAGACGGATGTCACGGCACACTCTGCTAACCCTACTGTGTATGGGGCCCCGGAGCAGATGGATATCACTGCACCTGGCTAACCCTAAACTGGATAGGGGGCCTGGCAGCAGAGGATGTCACCTGCACCTCTGGTAACCCATATGTGTTTGGAGCCCCGGAGCAGACGGATGTCACTGCATCCTCTGCTAACCCTACTGTGGTATGGGGCCCGGAGCAGACGGATGTCCACTGCACTCTACTAACCAAGCAGCATAGGCAGTAAAGGTTCTAATCTTTTCACAACACTATCAGAACTGCAACCTTCCTTGATTGCCAAAGGGTTTTGTCTTTTTTAAAGAGTCACATTTCTGTTCATCGAACAAATAATAGAGGTTGGTGTCAGGCAAAAAAAAAAAAATGTAAAAAAAAAATCAGAGAACAAATACCTTGCAACCATTGCGTGGAAGATACAAGCTGGTTGCGGGGGGGGGGAATACAGTGTTATGTTTGGAAAAGTTTTCATGCTATTCTTGGGCCACTCATCCATGTGGGAGGCGCTCTCAGCAGATGGAGTTTGTATCCGTCCTGTGCAGATCACATACACCATACATGCTGATTGTCTTTCCTGGGCCAGATGGATTTCCAGCAGACCATGCAACATGTCCAGGGCATAGACTTGTCTGACATTGGTTGAAAGATGATGATCAAGGACTTCCAAAAGATACTACCTGGCCCCATATCCCCAAACTTGAATCCAATAGAGTCAATCTATGGAGGACTACCTGGATGGTGGTGTTGGTTCTATGGCCCTCCCAGCTGCTGTGGGTTGTCAGTTCAGCATAGCTCCAGTACCCCGGTGACAACTACACAATGATCTTATGGAGTCGCACCCTCACCCTGTCTAGTCTGCTGTCTGTGCGCACACAGTGGCTATAGTGGATATTAGCTGCTGGTCATAATAATTCTGCTCGACTATGTTTTTATCCCTTTCCCCCAAAGGGGACACCAAGCTGACGAGTAATGATCAATAAATAGGGTAAATACGGATATTTAGGAATCTTTGTTCTTTGTTTCAGGTAGGAATAAGTTCCAAATTACAATTGCAACTAAAAGAAAGATTTAGCTGTGTTAAAAATAGAGAAAAGGATGTGAGGGTGACCCGGGCCAGCATTGGTTTGGAAGTCGAAAAAAACATGATGCTAAATGAAGGTTCATAATGTTTGGGGATACGGTTTCTTTTTTTTAAGAAACCAGTCCTATCATGACCCCGCCCCCGAGGTGTGAGAATAGACCTTTTAACCCCCCCAGGGGGTAGGAGAAAAGCTGGCACTAAAAAATATCACGAGGAGCATGCCCAAATATACTCTCCGGTTCATTCCCATTACATTAGCTGAACAGAGTAATCAAAAAAAAAATCATTACTGTCCAGTGCTGCCGGTTGCGGGTCCCATCCGATTAAACGTAGTTAAAGCCTTTAAAAGCAAAACCTAAAAGTTAAATTATTAGGACCTAAATTCTGTGACTTTTGGGTGCCTGGCCTGCGGGGACAGACAGGCCCCCCTCCCGTCCTGTGGGGGGGACAGACGGGCCCGTTCCCGTCCCGGGGGGAAGCGAGGCCCTCCCCGTGCCGGCGGGGACAGAGAGCCCCCCTCCCTCCGGCCGCGCGGGGACAGGGCCGCCCTTCCCGTCCCCTGCCCCGGCGGGGCAGACGAGCCCCCCTCCCCTCCCGTGCCGCGCGGGGACAGACGAGCCGCCCTCCCGTCCCGTGCCGCGCGGGGACAGACGAGCCGCCCTCCCGTCCCGTGCCGCGCGGGGACAGAGGAGCCGCCCTCCCGTCCCGTGCCGCGGGGGACAGAGGAGCCGCCCTCCCGTCCCGTGCCGCGCGGGGACAGAGGAGCCGCCCTCCCGTCCCGTGCCGCGCGGGGACAGAGGAGCCGCCCTCCGTCCCGTTGCCGCGCGGGGACAGAGGAGCCGCCCTCCCGTCCGTGCCGCGCGGGACAGAGGAGCCGCCCTCCCGTCCCGTGCCGCGCGGGGACAGAGGAGCCGCCCTCCCGTCCCGTGCCGCGCGGGGACAGAGGAGCCGCCCCTCCCGTCCCGTGCCGCGCGGGGACAGAGGAGCCGCCCTCCCGTCCCGTGCCGCGCGGGGACAGAGGAGCCGCCGCCCTCCCGTCCGTGCCGCGCGGGGACAGAGGAGCCGCCCTCCCGTCCCGGCCGCGCGGGGCAGAGGAGCCGCCCCCCCACCCCGTCCCGTGCCGCGCGGGGACAGAGGAGCCGCCCCTCCGTCCCGTGCCGCGCGGGGACAGACGAGCCGCCCACACCTCCAGAGCCTCGCGGCGACAGAGGAGCCGCCCTGCCGTCCCGGGCCGCGCGGGGACAGAGGAGCCGCCGTCCCGTCCCGTGCCGCTCGCGGACAGCGGAGCCGCCCTCCCGTCCCGTGCCGCGCGGTGAGAGAGGAGCCGCCCTCCCGTCCCGTGCCGCGCGGGGACAGGGGAGCGGCCCTCCCGTCCCGTTGCCGCGCGGGGACAGAGGAGCCGCCCTCTACCGTCCCGTGCCGCGCGGGGACAGAGGAGCCGCCCTCCCGTCCCGTGCCGCGCGGGGACAGAGGAGTCCCTCCTCCCCCGTCCGTGCGCGCGGGGACAGAGGAGCCGCCCTCCCTGTCCGTGCCGCGCGGGGACAAGGAGCCGCCCTCACCGTCCTGTGCCGCGCGGGGACAGAGGAGCCGCCCTCCCGTCCTGTGCCGCGCGGGGACAGAGGAGCCGCCCTCCCGTCCTGTGCCGCGCGGGGACCGAGGAGCCGCCCTCCCGTCCTGTGCCGCGCGGGGGCAGAGGAGCCGCCCTCCCGTCCCGTGCCGCGCGTGGACAGAGGAGCCGCCCTCCCGTCCGGTGCCGCGCGGGGACAGATGAGCCGCCCTCCCGTCCTGTGCCGCGCGGGGACAGAGGAGCCGCCCTCCCGTCCTGTGCGGCGCGGGGACAGAGGAGGCCGGCCTCCCGTCCTGTGCGGGGACAGACGAGGCCGCCCTCCCGTCCTGTGCCGTGCGGGGACAGACGAGGCCGCCCTCCCGTCCTGTGCCGTGCGGGGACAGACAGGAGCCGCTCCCCGTCCTGTGCCGCGCGGGGACAGAGGAGCCGCCCTCCCGTCCTGTGCGGCGCGGGGCCAGCGCAGGCCGCCCTCCCTGCCGGTGCCGCGCGGGGCCCGAGGAGGCCGCCCTCCCTGCCTGGGCGGCGCGGGGCCAGAGGAGGCCGCCCGCCCTGCCTGTGCGGCGCGGGGACAGACGAGGCGCACCTCCCTGCCTGTGCGGACGCGCGGGGACAGACGAGGCCGCCCTCCCTCGCTGTGCGGCCGGGGGACAGACGAGGCCGCCCTCCCGTCCTGTGCGGCGGACGAGGGACCCCGAGGCCGCCTCCCGTCCTGTGCGGGGACAGACGAGGCCGCCCTCCCGTCCTGTGCGGGGACAGACGAGCCGTCTCGTCCTGTGCGGGACAGACGAGGCCGTCCTCCCGGCCTGTGCGGGGACAGACGAGGCCGTCCTCCCGGCCTGTGCGGGGACAGACGAGGCCGTCCTCCCGTCCTGTGCGGGGACAGCCGAGGCCGTCCTCCCGTCCTGTGCGGGGACAGACGAGGCCGTCCTCCCGTCCTGTGCGGGGAGAGACGAGGCCGCCCTCCCGTCCTGTGCGGGGAGAGACGAGGCCGCCCTCCCGTCCTGTGCGGGGAGAGACGAGGCCGCCCTCCCGTCCTGTGCGGGGAGAGACGAGGCCGCCCTCCCGTCCTGTGCGGGGAGAGACGAGGCCGCCCTCCCGTCCTGTGCTGGGAGAGACGAGGCCGCCCTCCCGTCCTGTGTGGCGTGGGGACAGACGAGGGCCGCCCTCCCGTCCTGTGTGGCGTGGGGACAGACGAGGCCGCCCTCCCGTCCTGTGTGGCGTGGGGACAGACGAGGCCGCCCTCCCGTCCTGTGTGGCGTGGGGACAGACGAGGCCGCCCTCCCGTCCTGTGTGGCGTGGGGACAGACGAGGCCGCCCTCCCGTCCTGTGTGGCGTGGGGACAGACGAGGCCGCCCCCCCGTCCTGTGTGGCGTGGGGACAGACGAGGCCGCCCTCCCGTCCTGTGTGGCGTGGGGACAGACGAGGCCGCCCTCCGTCCTGTGTGGCGTGGGGACAGACGAGGCCGCCTCCCGTCCTGTGTGGCGTGGGGACAGACGAGGCCGCCCTCCCGTCCTGTGTGGCGTGGGGACAGACGAGGCCGCCCTCACGTCCTGTGTGGCGTGGGGACAGACGAGGCCGCCCTCACGTCCTGTGTGGCGTGGGGACAGACGAGGCTGCCCTCCCGTCCTGTGCCGTGCGGGGAGAGACGAGGCTGCCCTCCCGTCCTGTGCCGCGCGGGGACAGACGAGGCCACCCTCCCCGTCTGTGCTGGGACAGAGGAGCCACCCTATATAGTTAGTATAGTTTATTTAAAAAAAAAAAAAAAAAAAAGAAAAGAAAAAAAGACGTATGTTGATCAAGTTCAACGAAGGGTGAGGAGAGATGAGGATGAAGGGAGGGGGATAAGTAGTTTTTTAAACTGCATTTCCCCCACCGATGAAGACTTAGTAACCCATAGATCTGTCCTAAGGGAAGATTTCATTCACGATCCTAAAGTTACCATCTGACTGGATCCAGAGGTTTTATATGGCCATATCAATATATATATTTTTTAGTTCCAGGTAGTTATCTAAGCCTTTCTTGAAACCCTCACCTGTACCTGCTGTGACCAGCTCCTCAGGCGGCTATTACACAGATTCACAGTTCTCATGGTGAAGGAGGCTTTTCTCCGTTGGAGATTGAATCCTTTTTTCTCCAGACGAAAGGGAATGTCCTCTCGACTTTTGAGGGGATTTTACATGAAATAGCTTTTCCCCGTTCTTTTTGTAGGGGCCATTTATATACTTATATAAATTAATCATATCTCCACGGAGCCGTCTTTTCTCAAGACTAAATAAGTTAAATTCTTTTAACCTCTCCTCATAACCAATATGTTCTATTACCCTTATTAGTTTGGACATATTTAAGGCAAGCAGTAAGAACAGTTAAATACTAGACCCCTCTCACCACAGGAGCAATAGTTGTGGTCTACCTCTATGTGAGGGGGAGTACTCATTTCCCCAGCTGTGCTCCTCACTAAACGGACCTGAAACTGTCTATGTATAACGAGAAGGATAAGCGCCCAAAAAATGGTTATAGGTGTTCTGTCCTGAGGAAGTGAGCAATTTGCTGTATGTAATAACACTTCTATATCGTAAAACATAATCTAGGTAGAGAGAGCCGATAACTAGAAAAATAATCAACAGGAAACCGAAAAAGGAAGCGAGATGGTTTCCCCCGTCATCAGGCTCCTTATGAGAAGGACTTGAGGAGCTGGAGCCAGCATGACCTGCTATGCAAACTATGCCAGAAATGTATTGGTTTGGAGAGGAGATAAGACAAAAAGCCACAGAATTACTGTAAATGATGCTGGCCGCCCCCTGAGCTATGTGCAGCCTAAAAAAAACACAGGGGACACGAACCAGGATAAGGAGGGTCTGAAAAAAAAAAAAAAAAAAAAAAAAACCATTGCCTTAATTTGTTCAGTTTTACCCAAGACGTCCCCCAAAATAGTCATAGAGAAAATGAAGAACACAGAGGCTGGTATTAGAAAGAACCCAACAGGGGTCAGTGTTAGAGGGATCCTGTTACTAGTGGGGTGTTAGAGGGATACTGGCTACTAGTGGGGTACCACAGGGGTCAATGGGATGTCTGTTACTAGTGGGTCACCACAGGGGTCAGTATTAGAGTGATCCCAGTTACTAGTGGGGTACCACAGGGGTCAGTGTTAGAGGTATCTCTGTTACTAGTGGGGTACCACAGGGGTCAGTGTTAGAGGTATCTCTGTTACTAGTGGGGTACCACAGGGGTCAGTATTGGGCCCTATTACTTTTAATATATTCATCAATGACCTTACAGAAGGATTGCACAGTAGAATATCAATCTTTGCAGATGATACTAAACTGTGCAAAGAAATTAACACAATAGAGGACATTATACTGTTGCACAGGGATTTGGAAAAATCGGAGGCCTGGACAGAAGTATCACATCAGGTTTAACACGGATAAATGCAAAGTGATGCACATGGGAAAGAAAAATCCATTCCATGTTTACTGGCCGTCGTTCTGGCATCAAAGTAGCTGACAGGTTTCCTTTAAAGGGAACCTGTCACATAGGTTATGCCCCCCTTGCTGAGGACAGCACAAGCTAGTGTCAGACCTGCTGTTCCCAGCGCTGTGCCCCTTATTCTGTAAGATGCAGCAGTTTTTAGAGCAATTACACCACAAATCTTATTCATGAGCGGTGTTCGCTCCACCCCCAAAGGCTAGCTCCGCCCACTGACAGTTATTTATATGTTTCTACCTATTCAAAGTAATAGGTCTGTCAGTTGAGGTGGGCGGGGCTAGCCTCCGATTGGCCGGGTTTGAAAAAAACTGACTCTGAAGGACTCTTTTCATGACTCTTTTCTGGCTGAAAACTGCAGATTTGAGCATTAAATACACGCAAACTCCAGCATCTTACAGAATAAGGGGCACAGCGCTGGGAGCAGCAGGTCTGACACTAGCTTGTTCTGTCCTCAGCAAAGGGGGCATAACCTATGTGACAGGTTCTCTTTAAATGGAAACACTGACATGGAGAAGGACTTGTGAATCTTCGCTCACAGTATACTTAACTGTAGTGAACAGTGTCAGGCAAATAATGGGCACATCAATTGGGGCATAGATCTTTCGCCTTACAAATACACATGAAATATTGTGTACAATTTTGGGCACCGGTTTACAAGGAAGATGTAGCAGAGCTTTTTAGAGAACCTGTCACATAGGTTATGCCCCTCTTGCTGAGGGCAGAACAAGCTAGTGTCAGACCTGCTGTTCCCAGCGCTGTGTCCCTTATTCTGTAAGATGCTGGAGTTTTAGATCAATTAATGCTCAAATCTGCAGTTTTCAGTCAGAAGAGCGTCATGAAAAGAGTTAGTTTAATTCATGCCCCACCCACCTGATTTTAGCCCCGCCCACCTCAACTGATAAACCTATTACTTTGAATAGGATGAACCATGTGAATAACTGTCAGTGGGCGGGGCTAGCCTTTGGTGGGCGGGGCTAACACCTGCTCATGAATAAGATTTGAGGGGTAAATGCTCTAAAATTGCTTTATCTTACAGAATAAGGGACACAGCGCTGGGAACAGCAGGTCTGACACTGGCTTGTGCTGTCCTCAGCAAGGGGGGCATAATCTATGTGACAGGTTCTCTTTAAAGGAAACCAGTCAGCTACTTCACGCTGCGTGAACAACAGGCAGCTCGCTGCAGGTTACCCAGTCTCAACCATCCAGTGAAGTTGGGCCGGGTATCGGGAGAGAGGTGTCCGATGTGTGGCTTTTTCCCGCCCCCTCAGCTAACCAACAACTCTTTCCCTAGAAGCATGGGAGAAGGGAGAAGGTGCACAACAGACTCATCTCTCCCACCGGCAGTGGCTTCTCCCCATACCCAGTCCAACTTCACTGGATGTTTTACCCTCAAATTAGCCACATTTTCAGGGTGGAAACCCACATAGTTGTAACTGGGTAATCTGCAAATTTTTCATGCTGCCCGTAATTCAGGAAAAATAAATTAGCCGACAATCCCTTTAAGTGGTTTAAAAGTCGGACAAAAAAAAAAAAAAAAAAGGAAGGAATAGGTGGACTACCTAAAAGATTATTAAATTAGGGTTATTTAGTGCTTTAGAGTAACTTAAATATATATTAAGGGACCTCCTGCATTGTCTGTTTATACCAGGACTGTCTCTATAGCAATGAGGCATCCGCTTCGTCTAGAGGAATGAAGATTTCTACACAAATATAGTAAGGGATTCTTTACTGTAAGAGCAGTGAGACTATGGGACTCTCTGCCAGAGGAAGGGATCGTGGTGAACTCACTAAGTGAGTTCAAGTAGGTTCTGGGTGCGTTTCTGGAGTGTAATAATGTGATCGTGACTAGATTTCTGGAGAAGGGGCGCTGATCCAAGGATTTATTGATTGCAGAGTTTCCCAGAGTCAGCCAAAAGCAGCTTTCATTCATGCATTGTCTGCTAATTACTCTGACATGAGAGCCGGAGATGTTTATCTAAAGTCCAGAGAAGCTCCAGAGCTAAAGTAAACAAAAGTAATTAGTCTCCTTTGTTGATAAGATCAGATAACACTCAAGCTATCAAGCTGTGTGCAGTACTGTGTGCATGGAAATGCTTGAGAAAGACTCCTAAGAGTCGAAACATTACATTTTTGTACGTTGGATTCAAGATTATAAAAGAACATTATGCCAACGCCTTTTTTTTGGATATCAATTTGGATTATTGATGGTGGGGGCTTGGCTACCTTTGCCATGGGCAATCTGTTGCATAAAAGGTTTTCTTTTTGAGGGGGAAAATTTTGGGTGCTGACCAAATATTTTTGTTTTGACCTGTGTGATGATCGGTCATACTGCACAAAAAATAAACAGCAGGGGAAGAAGCAGGGCGGGTTTGGGTAACCTAGATAAATTGTCTGACCAGAGTAAAATGACTTTTATCTCCACAACAAAGAAAAATAAACAAACAAAGAAATATTTTTGGAAACTGGCTTCATTTACTCAATAAAAAAAACACATTTGGTTTTGCACATAAAAAAAACTTTTTTAAAAAAAAAAGCAAAAAACCCCCTGGGTGGCACCCAACATATAGTCTTTCAAATTAAAAAACAGTGGCACTAACATAGGAATTAACCTTTTATTAAAACCCCATAAGTTTACAGCCCAATTAGACAAAATATTTTTACAGAAACCCTTCTGTCATCTCCCCAAAAAACTTATAGGAAATTTTTTGTTATCGCCATGCCCAACATTGCGAACTCCTATTTTCCATAAGTACAGCAAAAAAATTTTAATGGAATTAATGAATCGCCCCTTTAAAAATCCCCTTGGTGCAGGAATTTACCCCAAAAAATTTAATAATTTCAACAAAACATGACACAGATCCCTCCACCCGTTTTAAAGGGAAGTCTGAAGTGTGTGGTGCGCGGAGTTTTAATCAAACAGGGCGGGGCTCAAAAAAAGAGCAGCCAAACTGCGGCTCTTACTCAAACTGTCTTTATTGGAGACGTCATAAAACCTCACTTGCAGAACAAAACTGCGGAAACACGCAGTCAGACATAAAAATAACACTTTTTGACAAAAAATTGCTCGCTTCAAACAGATATCGCATTCTTTTATTGTGGAGCAATAAGCCCAGCAGAATTTAGCCAAAGTGGCCCCCGTGAAAAAAGAGCCTCGTTATTTATCTCCCTATTAAATCACCAACTGTATAATTTTTAAACCCACCCCCCGATTTTGGGAACAATTCCATTTTATATCGGGGGTGTACAACTCCCCAGGTTAACCCCCTCTTTGATTCTCGGAGGGGTTTTGAAAGAAATCTTTTACTGCCGAAGCTTCCCAGAAAACTGTCCCCAATTAGAGTCACCATTTTCACCAGATGAAAATTTCAAACACCATTTTTTTCCCCACCTGGGCAAAAGTCCAGGCCCGATGGTATACTGCAATTTTTCAAAAATTTAAAAACACTAGCGCCCATTGTTTGACTCTTTTAAATCAATTTCCAATCTCAACTTTTTTGCCTTCCTTTTTCAACACATTACTGTAAATCCCCAAGCCAGGGAAAGACCCAAAAGCTATGCCTACTATAGACCTAAATTTTCCTTTTTAAAAACCCCATATAATTAAATTTTCTAAAATTGCACTGGCTCAATTCAATTTTAGGAACTAATACATTTTGATCAGGGGGATTGACCCCTCAAGGGGAAATGGGGCAATACCCTAAAAACTTTTTCTATCAAAAACCCGCTTCATCAAAAAACACCATGCATACCTATGCTGGATGCGGAAAAGCGTTCGAAGGAAATGGCGATTTTTGCAGTCGCCTGTCAAACATTGGTTTGGGGCCAGTTATATGCACAAATCCTTGCCCCAATCATGCCCCCTTTCGCCCGAAAGGTAAAAGGGGCCCCCTTTTCCCGACCGTTTCAGATCGCAACGGGAAACCCGGCAGGGATGCCGCTATCACCCATTCTATATTCATTATTTTGGAAAATCTGATGCGTCCATCGAAACGCAGGGATGTGGAAAGGTATCCAAATAAATCA
>JAODAL010031381.1:0-48534 GCA_025379985.1 Phyllomedusa bahiana
TGGGGAATTAAGGCATCTATATGTACAGGGCAACACACCAATTGCCTGGAAATATTAGGTTGTGTCGCTCCTTTTCAACTATATTTGTATCTGAGGTGGACCTTTCCCCTTACTCCTTGGGTGGTCCTCTCTAGTAGATGGACGCATCATGGGTTGGTGTTTTGGGCATATATTGGCCCCTATGTTGATAGTCATGGTTGAGATTAATGGCTATGTATGGACTCGGCGCGCCTCTGAAACCATGTAGACGTTCCTGCACCCTCTATGTTTACTTGATGGGTGACTGTGGTCTGCACCTGCCTGGCACCCTGGGCGGCTTCTGGCGCTTGTCTCGGGCATCTGCGCACGCGCGATTCATCCGTCAATCTCGGCGGTTTTCTTTATGTATTCACGCATGCGCTATGCACCCTTAGCAACGGTTTGTCTGCACTGACTACCTGCTTTCGCGTCCAGCAGCTTCCGGCGCCATCTTTGAATGCCTGCGCGTGCGCTGATGCATCCGCTGACACTAGCGGCCATCTTTGAAAGTCCGCGCATGCGCTATGCACTTTTCCGGACGCCAAGCACTTTCTGCCGTGCGGATGATTGGAATGGCGGTTTCTTTGAATCTGGAACCAATGGGGACTTTGTAGGTCAGTGGAATAGCGTAAGTGGGCGGTAATAGAGCCCTCATGTGGATTATCCCACCATATAAATAGGTGGGGAGGGTCTCTTTTCTCTGTGGGACACTGTTTACTCCATACTAAAGGAGTTTCCACCAGGGAGCACACTAGCTTTCACATCATGATCAGGTATGTTACTCAACTTGTAACTTGGTCTTTAATCTTTTTGCAGTTTGCTCTCTCTGGAAGATTTTGGTTTGAGATGAATATACCAATCTTCCTTTTTGTCCTTTTTTTGCAGGCACACCAGCCTAACATGAAAAAGTTTTTTCTGCGTACCAGGTACTCTGTACTCTATCTATCCTTTGCTGGGTATCTGGAGCATGGTAATTAGCGGTTTAGCAATCCTTGCTTCTTTAACCCCATTGATAAGCCCCTGAAATTGGGACGAAACGCTGCGTCTGGGGATTCTTTTGCTGTTTTTCTTAGGGATCACTGTGCTTATACTACGTTATAGTACTTTTATCCCTGACTTAATGGCTATAACCAGCTAACTTTTTCTTCCTTAAAAATATTAGGCAGATACAACTATTGCACTATGTATAGGCTGTGTCATTTTTTCACTTGTATCTATACCCACCTGGTCTTCTTTCATACCCTATTTGTGTTGGAGGCTTGAATGCTAACCCTTAAGATATATCAGGATTCAGGGTATTTTTTGATAGGGACCACTAGTGCCTAAATATTACAGGGTCGCCCTTTTCGGGGCGGGTTCTCTGTATTAGGCAGGGTCTAGGTACTGTGATAGGGACGTGATAGGTTAAGCTCCTTTATTGCCTATTTGGCTAGTTGTCCCCCATTAGCTTTACACCCATAACGGGTGTTCTCACTATGGTTATTGTTATGGTCTTTTTAACGTATCTTGATTAAAGGTTATATTTTAAAGGAATTGTTCTTTTTGGGATAGATACCACAAGGACACCAACAAGAAGACAATACACAGGAACAACAGACTACACCAAGAGACAACATGACACAACAAGGATCAGGCAGGGAGTGTGAGGAGAAGCAGGCTTATAAACCCACAGGTGGAAGGGGATTGGCAGAGGAAGCCCAACCCCGCTGCACACTGTGGGAATAAAGGAAGGGAAGATGTGGCCGCCGCCCTCTATAGAGCTACAAGGAATAGGGCAGCAGCCAAGATGGAGGAGCAGCATGGCCAGCATGAGAAAGCCGCACAGCAATCACAGGTGAGTAAGCAGCGGCTACAGGAGCGCTCACAGCGACACCAACAGGAACCAGATCTGCGATAGGAACATAGGTACGACTGCGGTTCGCAGCAGAGGCCGCAGTGTAAGGACAGGAACGTGGCACAGACCGTGACAGTACCCCCCTCCTTAAGCCCCCTCCTCCAATCCACAAAATGGAAGTTCCACCTAGGTCTGGGGACCGAAACAATCCGGGGGCAACCCCAAAACCAACTACAGGCTGCACAGTCAGTATGGGGAATACCTAGGAAATGGAGGAAGGGAAGATGTGGCCGCCGCCCTCTATAGAGCTACAAGGAATAGGGCAGCAGACAAGATGGAGGAGCAGCATGGCCAGCATGAGAAAGCCGCACAGCAATCACAGGGGAGTAAGCAGCGGCTACAGGAGCGCTCACAGCGACACTGCAACAGGAACCAGATCTGCGATAGGAACATAGGTACGACTGCGGTTCGCAGCAGAGGCCACAGCGTAAGGACGGGAATGTGGCACGGACCGTGACACTCACCTTCCAGGAGCCATAACGTTTTTATTTTCCACCTACATAGACATATGAGGGCTTTTTAACTTGGGTTATGGGCAAAGTCATGAGAACCCACAGCAATCATCACTGAGTAAAGCAGGGATACAAGGATCGCTCAGCCACAGTCAGTGAACCAGATTGCGTTGGAACTTTACGACTTTGAAGCAGGACCAAAATTTGAGCTGAAAAGGTATGGTTTCCCACAATTCTGTTTTCTAATGGGAGCCCAGAAAAAATATTAAAAATTTCAATTTTTCCCCTGCGGCAACGCTTTGCCTGCTCCATGTCATCCAAATACTTTTCAAAATTACACTCCTCATCTATTGAGGCTGAAGATATGGGAGCATGAGCACCGACAAGACCCAATAACTCTTGCTCTTGGCACTGAATTGAGCTAATTGTACCAATTTATTGCAAAAAATGGAAAGTAATAAAACAAATCTTATGTACCCCATCATGATACCAATGAAAACGTAGACTTATCCTATAAATATAAAGCTTTTACACAGACCCATCGTCAGAACTGTTTTGATTTTTTTTAAGGTTATCATGGCTTGAAAACATGGTGGTGATTATGGTGTGAGGAGGGCCCTGTCAAAAGAGGTGTTTCCTAAAATAGCAGGTGTATGCAAACTTAGTGACAGCCCTGGGCAGCAAAAGTTTCCTAGCTTACGCCCCTTGGCAAATCCCCCAGAGTGTGTATTGGTAGAAGTATTTTCTTTCTGGCAACCATATTACCTATCTATGGCATTTTTCATAAGGTTACTCCTCTGCAGGCTAGTTGTCCCAGAACTTGTGGTTAGAGACTAGCTGCTATGATGTCTCCCATACGACCGTGCCACCACATACAGAAGAGGAGATCCTGTTCCCTTATACTGTATCTCTCTAACGTCAGTTTTCCAGAATCGATTTTGCAGTATTATGGATTGGAAAACCATTCAATTGTAGCTACAGGTGACCACAAATTCAAAACCAATCACCAAGTTATGTGGACAATTAATGTTGTACATAAGGATAAAGCTTAACGGGTATACTTGTTAGGATTTTAAAAATAGGATGAGTTTGGTTATATGTTATAATATACCGGTAAAAGTTATAGGGGTTATCCAAAATTATGCTCCTGTGGCCCCATACAAAAAATAAATAAAAATAAAACTATACTCGCCTTCCTCCAGTCCCCAGCTCGTTATGCCCCCCCTCTCCCCCCCCCCCCCCCCCCCCCTCACCCCCTTTCGATCTTCAGTTATATTTTTTTCTGCCACATCCGAACAGGAACATAACCACTGCAGCTGCCGATTGGCTGCAGGAGGGGTCCACTGCTAGACTTCTGACTTTCCCCGGTTTTGGGACCAGCTCGGTGACATCAGGCATTGGCATGTGTTCAATAAATTTTTCAATATGTAAAACGTATCCAAACACATACCCCAAAGTGTGGTACGTCTTTGGATACGTTTTCTGAATTGTTAGAATATCCCCTTTTGTTTTAAATAGGGTTTGTAATGTGTGAAACAGATCAAGAATTGACATGTCAATTTCTTTGAAAACGCATCCGTTAAACGCATCACAAAGACGTATGTAAAATACGTATAGTCTGAACGTTGATACGTATTAATGGAACATTGTTAAATATGTTTTGGGGTCCGTTTTTTGGTACGTAAAACATATCCAAATACTTATTTAACAAATGCCATGTGAACATACTCTAAGTGTGGGTGCCAGAGGTGGGATCTACACCTACAAGTATCTGAGAGATGTGAACAGGAACCCTTTTTTTATCAAACTTTGTTATAGGCTCAAAACGTAAAGGAATTCCCCACTTGCCCATGAAACCCCACCCTGCAAGCTGGATTAAAAAGGAGAAGAACGGCTCCAACCGAATCCTCCCCCCTCCGACACAGTTATGTTGTAAAGTATACAAAAAAATTAAAAATTAAAAAGTTCAGATCACCCCCCCCCCTTTGCTATTTTACTAATAAAAAAATTAATAAAAAGTTACACATAATTGGTATAGAGCCATGTCATGTAAAAGTCCCAATCTCTAAAATATTAACATCATTTATTCTGTAATGCTGAACACAACCGTAGGAAAAAAAAATTCCCAAATGCCAATTTTATGCCCAAATTAAAAAATGTAAATAATAAACAGGGATTCAAAAAGTCGCATGTATTCTAAACTGGTACCAATAAAAAGTATACCTCAGCCCGCAAAAAATGAACTCTTAAAAAGGTGGAAGTACATTAGAGTTATTGATCAGGAAAACTGAGCCGTGGCTAAAATTAGAAAAATAGAAAATGTTTGGAATTTTTTTATGGTACTAAAATCCTACATATTTGGTATTGCCGGAGTGGTATCAACCTGCAGAATACAGATAACACTTCATTTGTACCGAAGAGTGAACACTGTAGTTTTTTTTACCGTTTAACAACATTTTCGTCCCACATGTTTTTATAATTTTTTTTTTTATTTATGGCAGTTTCCAGGTATTCTATGGTACAGTGCATAACACCATTAAAAAGTACATCTTGTTCCGCAAAATAAAAGCCCTCATATAAATTTGTAGGGGAAAACATAAAAAGGTTATGGCTCTTGGAAGGCAGGCAATGTCTGTACATTCTGTCCTAGAAGGACCTATAGTAGCCCATGGCTGTCTGTATAACAAGCCTGCGGTCAGGGCACACTGTGTGCTTGCCTGACTACAGCCTGTGTTATTCGGACACGTAATGTATTAGCATATACATGTATGCTAATTCATTACTAAGTTTAAAAAAAAGAAGTGTTAAATCGTAATCCCTTAATGGGATTGAAAAAAATAAATAAAAAAACATAAAAAGTGTAGAAAAAAATTGCCTAAAAATAAATGTTAAAGTTTTTGTGCATACATAACACACAAAAAAATAGAAAAGAGAGGAACGGCAATGGGTTCAAATGTTATGCCAACTGATGCCATAACAATTTATTTGGCATATTCTTGAGAGAACTCTCTCTATGTGTCCCACCACTTTGGCAATGTACTAAGGTGACGATGATGCGTAGATGATATTTTTGTGGTCTGGATGGACACGTGAACAACTTGATTACCTCACAAGCGAGCTCCGCACGAGTGAGCTCCTTCTGCCTGTTATCAGTGCAGCAGTGGTACCGCTGCTGTCTCCATTCTTGACAGCCCGGATGCTTTATTAAAGCAACCGGCTGTCTGTGATGTCACCATGTCCTGCAATGCATTGTGGGCATTGCCAGGCATGTTGACTGAAATAGAGACTATTATAGTACAGTTATGCTATGTATGGATTTCTATTGTATCAGTCATCTGAGGATCACAGATACAAAGCCCCTATGGGGATAAAAAAAAGTGGAAAAAAAGGTGAAAAGGTAAAAAAAAAAAAGTAAAACACAAGCATGAAAAATAAAATAAAAACATGTATACCACCCATTTCCCCTTTCGCAATTGCCCCAAAAAAGGTAAAAAATTAAGTGATCATATTTGTTATCGCTGCGTGCGTAACAACCTACCCTATAGACCTGTAATGTTAATTAAAACTCATAAAGACGTAACTGTCAAAAGTGTTGCCAATAATTAAAAAAACGTCGATGTTTCATAGCACAGAAAAAAAAAGCCCCTTACATAGCTCAGTATAAACGAAAAATGAAAGACTTAAAAATGGCTATCATGAAGATAGTGCTGCAAAATTAAATATTGCTTTAAACCGCTAATAAAAAAAAACACCCTTTTTTTTTTTTTTTTTTTTAAAGGCACTTCAACATAAATAAACTATAAAATTGGTACGTGCGTAAATCGTCTTGAACTCACAGATTAGAAGTAAACTTGTGTAAGGGTTCGGTGGATATTTCCCTGCTGTACCACCGCAAGTGATGAAAGTTTAAAGCCACGCCAGGGAGTGGAGTCTAAGTAGCCCCCGGTAATTTTCACCAGAGCCCCCGCCACAAAGCGGGATGGACTTGCTGCGGCGTGAGACTACCAAAGGTCGCATAACCCCTGACGTGATTTGCTTGCGATGGTGCGGCCGTGGTACTGCGTGGTAATAGAGATTGGAATCCAAAAGGCTAGTCCCGGGACAGGCATGATGTTTCAGGAACGGGCGGCAGAGTTTTCACTCAATGGTCCAGAAGACGGCAGAAGGTCGCAATGCGGCAAACATTGCAAGGACCATGAAACAAGCGGAAACGGACCTGGTACAAAAAATAACAAAATACGGGTTACTCCAGACAGGACTTTCCACTACTGCAAAACTAGGCAAACGTACAAACCAACAATCCTGTGCAGAGAGGCCGGGGCGGTATTTCCCTATATAGGGACCAGTGCGGCCGGCAATTGAACAAATGTAACCGTCGCACTGGCCCTTTTAAATCCAGACCAGCACCGTTGCGGCCCGCAGATGTAAACACATGTGGCACCTAGTGGTGCAGCGGGTACGCGCGGGCGGCCTGGTACAGGCCAGGAACAACATACACCGGAGCGAAGGGACGGGTAAGTGGCCCGGCGCCCGGAACCCTTGGTTGGCAAAGGGGGGAGGCCGTGGGTGGGCAACGGCACCCGAGCTGCCATCCCCCTGACAGATACCCCCCGCCTCCCTTATAGTGTCGTCCCCCTCTTTTTTTTTTTTTTTCGGAACTTAGAAAGGAGGTCAGTTGACAGATTGGCCCTTGGGTTACCCTTACGAAAGCGGCCTCTTTTCAAGGCCCCTGAACCCCTTCCAATCTATAAGAAAAAAAAAGAAACCGCTTACCCCCTCACTGTTCTTCTGCTTGGTTCTGCCAGCACCGTCCTAAACCTCAAAGATGTTATCGAGCGTTGTCCACAGGAGAAGGCGAGAAAGATTTCCCACGGGAGAAGCGATTCAGCACCACAGGTTTGAGGAGAGAGGAACATTAAAGCGTTTCGGGATAACGCAGAATGGCAGGCAAGAGGAGCCTGTAGGAGAGGGAGACCCGGGGTACATAGGGCCCTAACTTGTAACATTGGGCACCTTGAAGCGAATGGTACTTGGCAGATAACCAAACCCTATCACCTGTGGCTTTTTAAATATTGGGCGGGGGTCCTCCGGTACCTGTCAGCCAGGCCTTGGTGTGAGCGTAGGGCCCGTAAAGGGCCCTGTCGTGTGACTTGCCAGAGCCTTGATGGGTCCCCGTAACTTGGGCATCTTACGGGCAGGGAACGAGAGACGGATATAGCCAGAGGGAGTGGCGGGCGGGGATGGAGCCCAAATACAACAAAAAAGGGAGAGGCCTCCAGCAGACTCTGAGTCTAAGGAAATTATAACGAAAATTATCTGCCCAGGGGGAGGAGATTCAGACAGTTATCAAATTCCTGATGGTCGGACACAGAAAATGGACATAAATATTACTACTTAAAAAAAAAAAACTTGGTTGACTCTCTCCCTCTACCCTGCCCATTGGTTTGTAGGGTGATATGCAAACAATAAGTCCAACTGAACCTGCAAACTGAGCACTGACAGAGCCCGCCAGAAATATTGACACAAACTGGACCCCCCCCTATCCGAGACAATCATGCTCTGTGAGCCGCGCCCCGTGTGGTGGAAGAAGTGCTGGCCCCCCCAGCTGGGGGGCAGAGGGTAACACCGGCGCTAGGGAACAAAGTGAGTCCATCTATTGAAAATCTATCAGTTACCACCCAGATTGACCTTGTTTTTCCAGAGGACGCCGGAAGGTCAGTAACAAAATTCCATGGCAATATGGGACGCAAGGGTTCTTTCCTGGGTGCAACCCGGGAAGGGTGCCTGAAGCAGACCCGTCGCGGTCCCTGAGACGAGGGACTTTTGTTTACGGGCAACAGGAGGTAAACAGGCCCAGGACAAAGACTCTAACGATCCTGAGCGAGAGTGGGGCCCACCAAAAGTAGCGAGAGATCAATTGTAAAAGAACTTGTTGGACCACCCAGAATGGCCGAGTTTTTGCGAGAGGAATTTCCCCATTTTTACAGATTCGAGGCCCGCAGTGGTTGGACGACGAAGGTCTTCCCAGGGGGTAATGCCTGTATAATATTCCACGGGAGCCCCGCCGTGAGGAAGCCGTTTTCAGGAGGAATTATTGTGCTGCAGAGAGAACGGGCTTCCTAGGCCCCACAAGTGGTCTCCCGAGGATCTAGAGAGGGAGTCCGGCCCTGACGTTCCTCTCCGGCAGGCCGAAAGTGAAGGAGGAAGTTTAAAAAAGCGGCGCGCGAAGAGAATGATGAGCCGTGACCACCCCCGGGCCTTGTCGAGATTCAAAACACTGAGCAGATTGAAGATACAATGAGATTTTTATATATCCGTTGAAGATCTCATGGGATGGGCCGAGCCCCTCCAGCAGGTGTCGCCATTCCTTCCATTGCTAACTTTTAATGGCCAGTAAGTTTTCACGATCACCGATTGTGTAGTTGACAGTTCGGCAGGGAGTGAAGGTCTTGGAAAAGAGAAAGCCACAAGTACGCAATCTCCCACGGGAGGACTTTCTTTGAAGAAAGGCACAGCAGCACAACCCCGCACCTTCGTGTGGAAGAAGATCCACTTCTAGGACAAATGGACGCTTTGTTGCCGGTCGAGACAGAACAGAAGCCAAAGCGAATGGTGCGTTAAGACGATAAAAAAGGCTTCCTGGGCTTCCGGGAGGTCAGGATTTGGGGTTAGCATTCTATCTTGGGAGAGGGCTATTACCATTGGGGCCACCAGCGTGGGAGAGAATTGCTGGAGAGTGAACTGGCCCCTGTAATAGTTTTCGCCCGAACCCCAAGAAGTGCGTGGATGGGACCGGAGGAGACCCCACCGGTTCGGTGGCCACTGTCAGGAACCGCTTAAAGATCTTGGTAGAGATCCATCTGGAGACCTTGGTCCGAAACGATGTAACCCTAAGAAGGGCAGCTAGGTGCGTTCAAACCAGGCATTTCTCCAGTTTGCAATAAAGCTGGTGAGGTGCTGAACCCGTCCTGGAGCACACCTGGCAGATTGTGCAGTTGAGTCTCAAGATCGTGGAAGAGAAGATTAAAACTGTCGTTCCAGATAGACAATACACAGACGATAGAGAGAGGTGTTGTCGCGGTAGATCTCGTTGACATAAGTTTCTGGAACACCCACCGGAGCGTTGCAGAGGCCGAATTGCAAAGGACCGAGATAATCGAAGTGCCATCACGGTATTAAAGGCCCGTGCATCCCGCATTCCGTCGCCTCCCGGATACTACGAAATCTAGTTGTAAGCCTTCCGCCGTAAAAAGACCAACTTGGAAAAATAATTTTTGGTTTTGCGCCCCCTAGGCGACTCAAACAGAAACAGTTTTCCGAGATCAGAGGCAGGGGGTGTATTCTATTTTTTAATATGGTGATTTTAATTTTAAGTCCCATACGATTTGATGCATAACAGGGAATGGAAAGATTTCCATCTTTTTTTTTCGACAAAAAAGAATCCAGCCCCCACAGGGTGAAGAGACTTACGTATAAAGCCTTAAACCAACGGAGATTCTCCTGAAATACTTCCTGACATCCCGCCCTTGTTTTCCCGGGACAAGAAGAGGGTGTAAAACTCTGCCTCGAGGAGAGGTAGTACCGCCGGGTTTTCAGGTCTCAATAGGACAGTTTGAGACGGTTCGCCCCGTGGTGCGGGAGGAAGAGTTTTCGGCCTGTCTTTTTCGAAAAAAACCGTTGCAAAAATCCTGGTAAGGGAGTGGGCAGACCTGGCAGGAGGCTTGAAGGATTTATAGAGGCAGAACGAGGGAGAACAGGAATGAATTACAGAGAGGCAACAGTGATTGGCACAAACGTCCCTCAACGGACAATGTTCGCCAGTGGTTTCCAGTCCAAAGAGTCGGAGCATGCTCTTTGCAACCCACTGAAGCCCATGGAGGAGGATATCAGAGAGAGGCGAGCGAGGCAGAATTAGAAGTTTCAGAGTTACTACTTCTTTGTGTGGAGCGCCTATCTGCAAGGTGAGAGGCGCAATGCAGAAAAACGAATTAGCATCCTTGGAGACATTCGCCACTGACAGATGGAGACAAACAATGGGTTTCAGCAGAGGGAATCACCGGGAGAACGAAAACTTGGGATAACCAGCTCGTGGCAGATAAAATTTCCCCAGCAGGCACCTGAATCAAGTAAGGGCGGTTGCCTTTGAAGGTGCTGATCCAGCTAAGTTTCCACAGAGTACGGTACTGTGTTCATACAGGGAGAAGCCCGCACTGTGCTGGACAACCCTAGGTATGTTGCCTCTCCTTGCGAGCCCTAGGGTGCAGGGATTTTCCCGGGCCTCGACCATAACCGGAACAAGTCGCCAATGAAGTGGCCCAGAAACCGCCCCGCCACAGTAAAACATAACTGCTTCTGAACACGCTGCAAGATGTTTTCCTCTTCCTGGGTCAGGTGGGCTCTCCCTTCGACCTGCATGGGGTTCGTTCCCTCCATGAACCATTGGCGGAGGAAGGTGGAGGGTCGTGTATGAAAAACGGGAGGATGCCATACGAGTAAGCCGCGTGGTCGGCTGACCTCCGATCCGCCCGTTTGGCGGCGAATCTCTTGTTGTCTCTCAGCGGAACCGTATGTCTATTTAGGGTTGGGCCAACCGAATCAGTTCGCCAGATGTAATGGCAAGGTCCCGACCCACGAGCTCCATCTTTAATGCGCCCCGAGAGGCCTTGCAGAAGGTTTTGCCCACCAGCGCCTCATTGTTCCAGTCCAGTTCAGAGGCTAGGGAGCGGAACTGCATGGAGTAACTGAACTCCACCGTAGAGTTCGCCCTGACGGAGACAGGAGCAGAGCTGCAAGCAGCAGAAAGGTTGCGGCCCATGGATCCCTAAGACAGAGGCGGAACCCCTGGAGGAAAGTTTGGAGATTAGCTGTCAGAGGAATTCCCACGCGGTCCCCATAGCGGAGTGGGGCCCAGGCTAGCTATTGCCCGTAGGAGGCTAATTAAGAAGGCCACTGCTTAGCCCCGTTGGTAGGAATTGAATGGCCCCAACATCTCAATGTGGATTGAGATTGACTGATGAAGCCCCTGCACTTCTTTGGTCTCCATCATAACGTGCTGGAAGCGGCAGATGCAAGAAGTGTCCCGGTGCCGGAGCAGGTTAGAAGCCTGGCTGCCTGGAGCAAGTGGTGCTGGCGTTGCGGTAGCAGCCCTCAGGCAGAGGGTATACGGGCCGCAGGTTCTGCATCATTTGCCGGCGAGCCCAAAGCGATTAAGATAAGAAGAAGCCCACGCCAGGGAGCGGAGTCAAAGTAGCCCCCCCGGGTATCCACACAGTACCCCACCGCAAAAGTGGACATGGACTTGCTTGCGGCTGGGGCTACCAGGGTCGCAATAACCCCTGACAAACATGACTTGCCTTGCGATGGTGTGCCGGGGGTACTGTGCGTGGTACAAACTCGGAATCGCAAAGGCCGTAGTCTGGAAGAGGCAGGAGGTCCGAAGGGCAGGTAAGCGGCAGAGTTTCGTGGTCAGGAATACCGTGCAGAAGGTGAAGGCAGGCGGCAAACCAGGCAGGTCAAGAAACATAGCGGAAACGGAACCTGTGTACAAAAACCGGGGTATTCTCAGACAGGACCTTTTTTCCAACACTCCAAAACTATGCAAACCGCACAACCACAATTCTGGCAGAGAGTGGCTGGGGGCGTATTCCTTATATAAGGGAACCGAGCCGGGCCGGGCAATTGACCCAAATTACCAGCGCACTGGCCCTTTAAATCCAAGACCAGGATCCGTCCACGCGCGCACGGGGCCTCCCTAGGCAGCGGGTACGCGCTTCGTGCGGCCGGACCAGGCAGAGCAGAGCGTACACCAGATAGCGTGGAACGTGTAATAGTGGCCCCCGGCGCCCGGAACTTGGGTGTCAGGGGGATGGTTGCGGGTAGCCACACGCACCCCCGCGCCGGACCCCCTGCGGGGCAGGGGGGCGGGCCTGCGGGGGCTATGGACGCCCCGCACCCGCCAGCCCCCATAGACAACTTTCCCACGTATACTGCACAAATGGAGCACTGTTAAAAAAAAATTAAACCAACAATACTAGGATATCATATTTCTTCGAGCCTGCCTTCCAAAAAAAAACCTGATTTAAAAAAAAAAAACGATCAAAGAGCCTTGTTCCCCAAAAAAGTATACCAATAAAAAGTCAACTCATCCTGCAAAAAAACAAGGTCCTACACAGCTCTGTACACAGAAAAATAAAAAAGTTATTACTCTCAGGCTATAGCAATAAGCAATGCAAAATTAGGTTTTCTTTCTCGGGGGTCTTTCCGCTTTTTTTTTTTTTAAAATATAAAAGTTTATTGTATAAAAAGGAGTTAAAAACACAAAAAAAAAAAAATATTGACAAATTGGTATCACTGTAATCGAATCAACTCTGCTAAGTAAAAACTACAGTGTCATTTAATACTTGCTTGGGACCACTGGTTAAAAAATAAAAGAAATGAACCGTTTAATGATTGCTGTATTTTTGGGTTTCAAAAAACCCCCAAAACCCCTCACAAAAAGAACCTTAATAAAAAGTGATCAAAAAAACGTCCATAGCACCCCATAATGGTACCAATAAAAATTTATCAACCCCCCCCGCCCCAAAAAAAAAAAATCACGTTAGTAAAGCCCATACTCAGCCCCTGTATATCAAAATAAAAAAAAAAAAAAATTGTGACCTAGCAGACATGAAGACATAAAAAAATTTATATTAACGTTTTTATTTCCTAATGTGAAAAGTAAACATTTAAAAATCATATAAAAAACTTTTATTATATCATTTGTAATTGTTGCGACCCACAATCATAAAAGTTTATTATGGTCATTTATACCACCCAGCTAACGCTGTAAAATTAAGCCCAAAAAAAAACAAAATTGCAATTTTTGCCCTGCCCGTCCAAGTTTCTTTCTTTTCCATAGGGCCCGATGCTCGAATAAAAAACTGTGGGAACACCTGCTGCACCCCCCAAGAAGGCCACAATACAGCCCCAAGATGAGGGGGTATCCATGAGGGGTGTTGAAGATCCAAAATGGTTGTTGCCCTTCTGGAAGGTTTCACCATCACCTGTTTCTGGTACTTTGGGGGATTTGCAAATGAGATATGGCACCCACCAAAATCTGCGCTCCAAAACTGAAATAGTGCTTCCCTTTATGACCCTGCCATGCGGCAAAAAAAAAAAATTAGTGAAACACACCCTGTGGGGGGTCGATATAACTCCACTACACAAAAAAAAACACAAAAAAACAAAAACCCGCCTAGACATATTCAAAGAACATAAAGCATTGTTAGAACTTCAAGAAAGCACAGACCTGCTCATTAGACAGGCTGACGGGGGGGGGGGGGGGGCTATAACCATTCCTCCTAAATTCCCCCCTGGGCATTTAATCCTTAAATTGAATATGGAGATCTTAAATGACTCCACCACATATTTAGCTCTTAATAGTGACCGTACCTGTAAATTTCAGGCCACTCTTAAACATATTTTGGATGAAGGTGTAAAAATGGGAGCTATTACTTCTAAACTTGTAGATACATTATACATGGAATGCCCAATAGTCCCTATCTTTCATTCACTCCCTAAGGTCCATAAGGGGATTTCCCCCCCCTCTAAGACCTATAGTGGCAGGAATAGGTTCTTGTTTCTTTTTGGAGAACCCCTTTTGCAAATGGATTGACTCTAGTCCTTCAACCTTTGGTTATGTCCCTACCAACCGCCGGGAGGCTTCGATTAAGTGGATACTAAGGGTTTAGTCTCCAAGTTTTCTGATGTCAAGTGGGATAAGTCTATGTCCTGGCTGACATGTGATATCGTTTCTCTGTACTCTTCTATCCCTCACCATCTAGCTTTAGAGGTCCTTCAATCCCATTTCACTCGATTCAGTTCTTATTTCAAAGGTTTTTTTCCATTCAAAATTTGTTTATTGGTGTACAGAGTTTTTTTACCCCTCAGTCCACAATATTTTATCATCCTTTGATAGGAATTTTTTTTTTTTCTTACAGCGTCTGTGTGAGCCTCCATGGGGGCCAGGTTTCTTCTGCCCTCCCTCCCTGGCGAACATTTTTAATAATCCCGCCTGGGAGGAAGGTACCTGTTCCACTCTCTTTTCCCACTTGCGTTATTTTTTTTTTTTTTTTTTTTTTTTTTTTTTCTCCCCCCCCAACATCATGTGGTAAAGGGGTCGCTAACATAATTGATTGACCTGCTCCCTTGATTGGGGGGGGGGGGGGGTGGGCAACCCTCAGTCAGCAAAGCTTTGAAATTTACTCAATACTCAATTCCAATAACATGAATCTTGTTTTCACTTCTGAATGGCAAAGAGATAGGGTTAACTTTTTGGATGTTACATTTAGGCAAGGGTCACGAGTAGAGGTCTTGCCGTTTAGAAAACCCACTTCTCGCAATACTATATTACATGCCAGGTCACACCATCCAAATAATGTAACTAATGCCATTCCTTATGGGGAACTTATCAGGACCAAAAGAAACTGTTCCATTTCTAGTTCTTTTCCGATCTATGAAAGAGAAGTTTTGTCTAGACTACGCCAGAGGAGTTATCCAAGCTGGCTATTAGAAAAAACTAGCCAAAAAATGTCCACAGTTGATAGATCAAAACTTTTTGAAAATAAAAAAGAGAAAATTGTTGCTTCAAACAATTCTAAAGTTGTTTCATTCACCACCACATATAGTGCCCAGTTCAAATTTGTAACATCATTAAAAAAAAAACCCCCCCTTTTGATCACTAAACCCAAAACATAAAAACAAATTATTACAGAACAAGATGTTCATTTTATCTCAAGACGAGGTCGTTTATTTCGTACGTTGTTATCTCCCAGCTCTTTTTCTTCTAATAGAGATTGTTTCAATAAAACCGGGTTTAAAATATAGGCATGTACTGGGACACCTAGGTGTGTTATTTAAATCATGTTTTTTATGTCTAAAGAATTTTTTCACCACAAATAGAAGTTTTAAAAAATCCCGCTATATTAATTGAAAAATCGTTTTGTAGTCATTTAAATTACGTGACCTTTGTCAAAAGCAATATGTGGGTTCACAACATGCACTTAAAGACAAGATCCGCGGGGCTTGTCGGATTCAAAGAAACCTCTAAGTGGATTTTGTCTCAAAGGGTCGAGGCACTTTCAGGATGTGCATGGGGAAAGAGTCACTTATTTCTGATTTCCAGGGAATGAATGGGTTAGCAGCCCCGGGGGGGGCGGTGACCTAGGAAGGAAGTTCTTGACGAGAACTGGTGGATCTTACGTTTGGGCCACCCAGGTTTCCGTATGGTCTTAAAAAAGGGTAGACTTAATCTGTCATATTAACCATTCAATAAGTATTAAATATTAGTCTTATTGTTGCATCTTTTTTGGGATTTTTTTAAAAATGTTTGTATATGTTTTATCTATTACGTCATTTCATCTCATCACATGAGAGATCACATGACCAGGTACCGGGGTATTTAAGTTGCATTGTTTGTATGTGTTGTTATGCCATGAATAAGGTGCTGGTGCACCGAAACGCGTCGGTCTTGATGCCTTCAATAAATAAATTTTTGGAACCTATTCCCCTTTTTAAGATTTTTTTGCGCTGGACACCCATTTTATTTTGCTGCTTTTTTAAAGAACCCTATAACAATCTGTCTGAAAGATCACAATCTTTTTAAAAAAGAATGGAAATTTGGAGTAACATTTTTTAAACCCCTTAAAACGCCTTGGGCGTATCCATACTCCAGTCTTTTTGGGGGGGTTCACCAACTGACGTATGCTTATTCCTGGGGTTTGGGAAAACCTTAAAGCAGAGTTCGCGTGATCGCCGGGGGTGTCAGCTGTATATACAGCTACACCCCGCAGTGCGGCCCCGGCCCGGATCACTCCGGTGGTGGGGGGGAGGGGGTGTTGTTTAAAAAAGAAAAAATGTATGGCTATCAGAAGATAGTGATGCAAAAAATTTTTTACACACTAAAAAACTTTTTTTTTTTTTTTTTAAATGCTTCAACATAAAAAAAACTATAAAAACAGGATATCGCCGTAATAATCGACCCAAAATAAAGCTAACTTACACGGATACTGCAGGTGACGTGTTAAAAATAAAAAAACACAAGATGGGGCGGGTTTGAGCCAAGGAAAGGGCCCGCTTGACCCTCTAGCCCCTGAGCCTCACTGCATTTTTAAGGGCAATCCCTAACCATCCCTGGCGCGGGAAACGGCAAAAAACCAGACAAAGACAAGAATACCTTGAGGACTCAGCGGAGCTCTCCGGGTTCCCCTTTTCAGGACCTACACCGGGTACAGCCATCACGGGGCCCTCCGGGGCCAAGGGGGAGGCCCGTTCCGGGGGGGGGGAACCCAAACGCACAGCACACCCTACCTCTCCTTGGGCTCCGTCCCTTTGATAAGGGCGGACAGGGGATCGCGGCCCCCGCAGCACCTTTCCCGAACCCCGGGGCAGCCGTCGAGGAAGGCCTGCTCCGCCAGTGCGATCCCGGGTGCCGCCTTTACCCCACCCGCGGGGCATTTGGGTCTCTCAGCCGGGCGGGTCCTGTGCCTCTCAACCCTCTCCTGGTGCCACGAAGCGTCCCCTTTCCCTGCGCTCCGGGGGGGACCCCCCCCCTGAGGGATTTTGGGCGCACTACGCAGCTCCTCCCAGGTACAGTCGCACAAAAATGGCCCCTGCCCTTGTGATCCCTCCTGCCCGGCCTGGGAGCGCAAGTACAGGGGATTACCCAACCCCCTTTCGCGCGCTTCTGCCCTTAAGTCCTCACAAAAATCCCGGCAACATGGGCCAAGTGAGGTTAGCACAGGTACCCTTGGGGCCCTTACAGCGTTGAGCCCAGCCCACCGCAGGTGCCCCCTCCCCACCATATGCACGGAGCCTGCTGCCACAGCTGAGGGGTTTTAGGGGGGACACTGTGGCCTGTAAACAGCAACCCCCTTGGACCCCTGCAATTTGTCCTTCATAACCAATCAGGGGACATTCACCGCTGCCCTTCCCTCCTCCTGCTCTGGGCCTTCTCCTGTACAGTCCCAAACTCCCAAAGGGGGGTGATCTCAAAAATGCAACTGCATCAAGGGAGAAAAAAACCCCCCTGCCTTTCACCCCATGCTGCGGCGGGTCTGCTCCCCCGATCGGGGTGCGCCTGCCTAATGAATACTGCCCCCTAGACCCCTGGCCTCACCCTTAATCTATGGACAGGCTGGGGCACTATAACCCCCCCTGCCAGTACACTGATGGAAAACGAAACCTCAGCTCTCCTACTAAGGGGGGACTTTAAGAACAATCGCCAAGTAGACCCTGCAGGGTTGGTTTCGCGTCAGACAGGAATAAGGCAATTGGCCGGCAGAGGGACATTTTGAATCAGGCTGATGTACTCGCCTTATTTTCTGTATGAACATCATGACTCACAACTCGGCATTGCGTGAAACAAACAAGCATCTGCAGGACTAGACAAAGAGGCCGACGGAAAAATTTTAAAAGAGTTGGGGCCTTCCGGGAACCCACGGGAGAGGAGAATTACACCAGATATGGAGACCTTTTTAATGGACTGTTGGGAGAATCTTCTACTCACAACATTAAACGGACCGTGCTTACCGCGCCCTAAAACCAAAAAGGTCCGGTCTCCCACCCCGGGACGGTCTGCTGTGTACACGACTTTCGCAAAAGGGAGAAAATCATTGTCAAAGGCGAAAATCGGGGCGCACAGTGAGTTTCAGGGGGTTTCTCCCCAATTGTTCCCAATCTCTAGGGGGTCACCCTGCAAAAGAGGAGACATCTGAGGTCCTGTTGGACTCTCTGAAAAAACCGAACATCGCGTACGATGGGGGTTTCCTTTCGCCCTGCTGGTCTCACAAAATGGACTTGTTTCTCCGGGACTAGAGGGTCTTCGGACTTTTGTGTGCTTGGACATTCCTGTACCGGATCTAATTGGGAACACGAGGTCCTCCCCCCGGGCCCCGGGCCCCCAGTTTGGCAAGCTTTTCATCCAAACAAAAAAGGGTCACCTGGGGAGCCATTGAAGTTCCCTCCAGGCAACCTGCCCGCCAGGGACTGAAATCGAGGGAAGGGGGGACTTTTTGGGTCCCCTTATGGTCAAAACACTTTCCTGCTATTTTGGGCACCAGTCTTAATTCATTTCTATTTAATCAAATTATTTTGATGTTTTTTCCCCCTCCTGGGTTCTGGGGAAAGTCCCATGGGTAAACTGTTGATATTTAATGCTCCTTTGTGGGGTTTGTTGTTGTTTTTCCCCTTAGCACTTACTTTATGAGGGATTCCCCTTTTTCCCCGTTTTAGATCAAGGAATCTTGATCAATATATTTATATGATGTTTTTGGGGTTTAAATTTTGGGCCCTTATCGGGTAACTTTTTTTGCACTTTGCTCCCCCCTTTGGGGGCTATTTTGCATTTTAACGTCACTTTATATTGATTGTATTTTTCAACTAGTTAATCTCATGTTCTTTCCCTTCCCCCCAAACCAATAGCCCTGGTATGTCCTTGATGACGATTTTGTGCTGTTATTTGTTTATGTCTGGTCTTGTCTTCCCCCCTTCCCCTCTTGTTTAAACAGCTATTTTTTGGATACTTCAGATGTTCTTCCTCGGGCTGGGTTTAAAAAATGTTCCCCCCTTCTTTTTTTGCAACCCAGCTGTATACCCGTTTCCTGTTAACTATCCCAAGGGTTTAGGATACCCCTTTTTAATTTAATTTTTTTAAACTAATGCCAAAAGGAACTCTTGCAAAATGACCTTAAGCGCGCCCTGCTGAATAATTTTTTTACAAAAATAAATTTTTTATAAGGAAGGAAATTTTGGTTTTTTAAACATTTATCCCTATACAGTAATGGCGTCCAGGAAGGAAAGAAGGCTGGGGTGGCTTTTAGTTTCCGGGCCTGCCCTTTACAGTTTAAAGCGGTGTTTTTAACCCTGGGGGTCAAATTTTTGATTTTGGAGGCGCGCGAATGGCACCCCCTATCATCCTTTTAAAATACTCTTCCCAATGGGGGAAATTATCTTTCCTCAAACGGCTCCTTTTTCGTTGTCACCCCTCCCATGGGCGCCCATGTTATAGGGGAGATTTAATCTGGTTTCTCTGAAGTATTTGATAAAACCCCCATTCTCAAACTCTTTATCAGGGCTCAGCTTGTCTCCCAGGGGCTTCCCCCAGCTATACACAGTTTTCCCCTATTCGTCTTTGGCGAATCCTTATCCTCAGATAAAAGGTTTTTACCTTTTTCAAATCCCAAACCAAACATTCTGACTAGATTATTTCTTCAAAAATATTGGCCCTGCAATGTGGAATCGGGTTCGTGGGCTCAATCACGTGGTCCGACACGCCCCCCAAAAAATTGACCCTGAAATCAGGGGATTTTTTTTTGAATGGTGCCCCCTGGAGACTCAACGAATTTGTGCTTAAAAACCCTCAGATTAGGGAAGAGTGAGACAACAATTCAGGATTTTTTTTAGCTTAACATGGGGCCCCTTTTACTCAAAGGCCCTCTTGTGGGGGAACCCCAAAGCTGTTTTAGGGGGAATGCTTGCTCTGGGGTTTTCACCTAAAAAAGGATGGGGGCCCCGGGGAATGCTTGCTCTTCCAAATGAAACAATTAGAATCCAACTAGCATCGAATCCCCTGGGCCGTCCTGGGCAGGTATTGAATCTGCGTGCAAAGTTGAAAACTCTGGCCTTACATGCTACTGAGAAAATTGCTGGGATTTCTCGACATAAGTACTATGAAAAGGGGTAATAAAACCTCACCCCTGCTCGCACGCATGCTTTGAGGAAAAGCATTAATCAGACCCTACTTATTAAAAAAACAATGCTGGAGTCCCATTTCGACCCCAAACTGTACAGATCTTTTCATTCCTTCTTCTCTAAGTTATACAATTTTCCCCGGAAATCGCTTGCCCTCTTCCTGGGAACGGGGAGCCTTGCTGCAGGACTTTCTTTTTGGGCCTGAACCCTCCCCCAAGCTCAGCGTTGATGTGGCAACACAAACCTCCCAATTACGGAGGAGGAATTGGGCTATTTTTAAAAGGGTTGCCGTCGGAAAATCTCCAGGACCAGACGGGGCCTCACCTAAAATTTACTATAGCTTTTCCCGCCCAACTTCTTCCCTATATGGGTAGGGTCTTTAAATCTTTCTTGCAGGCTCGCGTCCCCACGCAAAGCTCCCTTTATTTTTTACTTTTAATTCCCAAACCCCGGGTAAGGACCCCCTGATGCACCCGACAGACCTATAGCTCTTTTAAAAAACTTAAATTTTTTTTAAATTACTGCAAAAAATCCCGTTTTCTTGCCCCATTTAAAAAGGACAGGTGGGATTTGTCCATGTGGGAGGGGGGGGGGGGGCAATCCCGGCGAGCGATTGACCTGATTAAAAAAGAATAGGAGAGGAGATCAAGCCCTCTCATTAGATGCCCAAAAGGGTTTTTATGCCTCAATTGGACCTTTAGTTCCCCTACGTTGGGGCTTTTTTGGATTAGCGGTCCTTTTGTTTGGCGCGCTCCCCGGGTCCCACTCCCACCCACTGCGCCATCACTCCCGCATGCCACCTCTCAACTAATTACAATACGAAATGGGACTAGACAGGGTTTTCCCCCTTTTCTCCATTACTTTTTGCCTTTTTTGAGTTTTGGTGCTGCAATTTGGTTACACGGATATTAAAGGGGTCCCCCCCAAAAGGACAGGATTTTAAGGTCTCGTTTACGCAGATGATGTCCTCCCTTACATTTACTAATCTCGGTTTCCCTTCCTAATTTTTCATGCCCCTTTTGACCGGTTTGGGATTCGTCAGGTTTTTAAAATTAATAGTCCAAAAAAGAAGCCCGCCAATTAGTATCCCTAGTGATCATCTCTCTCTCCCAAAAAACCAAATTTAATTTTAGGTTCAGACCGAATGTTTTCGGATTGGGGGGCAATTTAACGCCGGCTTTGTCTCTCTTTAAGAATAATTTTTCCAAAAAATTAATAACTGATGTTTAAAAGGCTTTGGAAAGATGAATAAATTAGCTCTATCTTTTTTGGCGAATAAGCAATTAAGATGACCATTTCCCAAATGATGTACTTAGAACCTGCCCGTTCCTTCCCCATACAGTTTTTCGTTTTTTGCAACGGGGTTTTATTCACTTTTTATGGGGGAAAAAAAAGACATAGGATATCTCGGGGTTCTGTTTGGGAGCAGGGTGGAGGGGGGGCGGCGGGGACCCGACCTCGTCAAATAATTTTTTGGGGGCTCAAATTTCGTGCTATACCACCGGGCGGGACATTTGCTTACTCTAATGGATGGAGGGGAGAATTTTTGGCTGGGCCCCCTTCACCAAAACCCTTCTTTGGGTACCACCTCCCCGAAAAAGTAATATCATCTATTGTTTCTTGTCCCTTACTAGGGTATTTTTAAAGGATGCACAAACAATTGGGGGGTTTTGCTTGAGGCTTCCTCACTGACCTCGTTTAATTTAAACCCCATGTTGTTGGATGGCCGACCGATGTGAGTCTGAAGCCTTGGGTTTTACCGTAAAATTTTTTCCACTTTTCGGCCCGGGGCCATCGTAATTGAAATTGAAAACGTTTGATTATTAGTCCGTCAAATCCCCCTCTCGGTTTCTTTCCACTTTCAATCAGACATTTTGTCTCTTCGAAAATTTAAAAACCACCACATCCCGCCCCAGTATTTTTAAAAGAATGTCGGCAGGGAAATCCTCCAAGGGTGATATTCTATATAAAACTTTTAATAGCTTCCCAAAACCCCACTCCCCCAAAAATCCACTCGTAACGGCTGTGGGAGGATTTCTGGGGTCCCCCATTTCCAGAGACACCGGCAAATTAAAATGGAAGCGGGGGGCCCGCTCATCTCCTCTGCTCAAACCAAAAAAAATCATAAAATATTAATGTATTGGTATCATACTCCCCATCCTGATAGGGTTAAGCCAGTTCCCGGACTGTTGTGGAGAGTGGGGAGGGGGGCGAATTTTTCGCATGTTTTGGGACTGTAGAGGGATCGGCCCATTCGGTTAAAGGTTTCGATCCTTTGGGTTTCTGAAATTGCCAGATTAGGGGGCCCTCTTACCCCAGACCTTTCTTCTAAACTTCCTTAGCCCCTCTAGGGCCCTGGGTTTGGGGAAAAAAACTCCCCTAATATATGACGCTTCTAAATGTCTTTTGTAAGATTTTGGGGGACAAGCTTCACTCCCCTCCCGCATGACTTAAGTCTCCATTTGCAAGAAGTTTGACGAAAGGAATATCTTACTGCTCTATTCCCAACCCAAATGGGGCCCATTTTACCCTGTTTGGAAACCATGGGGTTTTCTGTATCCTACATGACTTGTGTTTTTTACTTTTATATAATTGGATTGCAAACTATTGTTTGGAGCCTTCTTCTTCCTGTGTGTCCTGTCCTTTGTCTTCCCCCCCCCCTGTTTTTTAGTCTTCTTCATTCTTGGGAAATAACGTGTACTCTAGCCGTCTAGGGCTGTCCTTCCCGGGCCCCCGTGAAGGGCGCTATTGGGTTGCGGACTAAAATGTATTTTATTAATTTACTGAGATTAATTGTTTTATAATGCACTTGTTTTTGCTGATTTTGGCACAGTATCTCTTTGTATTTAATGTGGCCTTTGTTGATCTTATTTTTTTACTGAAAACTTTTTTAAAAATTACAGTTAAAAAAAAAACCCTTTGGGTTGCAGTATTTTTCTTCACCCTGCCTTTTCCAAAAAAATGGATTAAAAGCATCAAAAAGCTTGTCCCCCCAAAAATAATACTAATAAAACCCTCAAACCCTCCCGCAAAAAAAAAGTCCCTAAACTCCAAAAAAAGAAAAAATTTTAAAAATTAGGCTCTCGACTTGGGGTGTTCCCCTTCTTCACCATCAATTTCCCCTCACCCTCAAACCAATAGCTCTGCCTACACTGAAGAGGGGGGAAAAAACCCGAAACGGCGTATGTAGATGAGCAATATTTCTTGACAAATTTTTCCCCTTTTTCTTTTCAAAAAATTTGTGAATCAGAAGTAAATTAGGATTTTTCAACCTATAGAGGGCGCATGGGCTTTCCCAGCTTTTTTTCCCCTAAAGCCTTGGATATGGCATGCAAAAAAAAAAATTTTCCCCGGGTTAAAAAAAGTTTTTTTTTTGTATAAAAAACATAAAAAATAAAAAAAATACAAATGGGATCGCTTAATGTTTGACCTGCTGAGTAAAGTAGCTGTCATAAATCCGTACAGGACCCCTATAAAAAAAAAATTAAAAACACACCAAAATTGCTGTATTTTTTCAAAAGTCTCACAAAAACCCTTTAAAAAAAAGTGAACAAACGTCATATGCACCCCATGAAAAAACATCAACTCATCCCGCAAAAAACAACCCATAAACAGCTCTGTAACAGAAAAAAAAAAAAGTTAGGCTGTCAGAATAGGACAAAATTTAAAAACAATTTTTTATAGACTATTTCATTGGTAAAATAATAACACAAAAAAAACTATATAAATCTTTTTAATTGTAATTGTTCCACCCCCATAGTAAATTTTTCCTGTCATTTACACTGCACGACGAACATTGTAAAATTGAAATTCAAAAACAATGGCGGAACTGCTTTTTTTCCCCCATTTCCATGGCCCAATGCAAAAAAAAACTATGGATCACCTGTGCACCAAAATGCACAGTACACCCCTAGATGAGATCCCTGAGGGCTGTTGAATCCACAATGGGGCGACTTCTGGAAGGTTTCACTTGTTCTGCTACTGTGGGGGCTTTGCAAATGCGACATGACGCCACCAAAATCTGCGTTCCAAAAGCGAAATAGCGCTCCCTCCCTTGTACGCTCTGACGTGCTCCCAAAAAGCAGTTTACACCCACACGTAGGGTATTGCCGAACTTGGAAGAATTGGCTTAACAAAATTTTGGGGTTCTTGTTTCCAGGATTCCTTGTAAATATGAAACATTTTAAGCTAAAATTGCAGATTGTTGAAAAAAAAGTTTTTGAAATTTTCACAGCCTAATGCTGAAAAAAAATTGGGAATCACCTGTGGGGTCTATATACTCACTGCACCCCTGGATATATTCCTTAAGGGGTGTCATTTCAAATATGGGGTCTTTTTTTTTTTTTTTTTTTAAGTTTTAGCACCTTAGGGTGTCCTCAAACCAGAAATGGCACCTAAATAAAATCGTATTGAAAATGAGACCCCAGAGTCCAGTAGGTGCTCCTCCTATTCTGAGGCTTGTGGTTGAGCCAAATAGTACACTAGGGACACATATGGGATATCTCTAAAAACGGCAGACCTGGTGGAATTGATATTATGTTGCATTTACCTAGTCACATTTACTGTATTCCAGTGAATAATGGATAAATATTGAAAATCTGCAAGAATAGTGAAATTTTTAAATTTCACTTCCACTTTGCTTTAATTTCTGTGAAACACCTAATGGGTTATCAAACTCCCTAAACACTGTTGTAAATACTTTAAGGGGTCTAGGTTCTTAGATGGAGTCATTAGTGGGGGTATCTAACATGCAGGCCCCTCAAAGCCACGTCAGAACTGGACTGGTCCCTAAAAAAATGTATATTGCAAATTTTCTTGAAAATGTGAGAAATTACTACTAAGTTTCTAAGCCCTCTAATGTCGTAAAAGAAAAAAAAAAAAAAACATTTAAAAATTATTCCAACCTATAGTGGACATATGGTAGATGCTAGTTATAAACTATTTTGTGGTGAATAATTATCTGTCTTGCCCGCAGAAATTTTGGCACTTTCAAAATGACACATTTTTCCAAATTTTCAAGAAATTTTGATATTTTTCAAAAACAAGCAAGGCTTGTATGGATCAAAATTTCTCACTAACTTAAAGCATAATGTGTCACGAGAAAACAGTCTCTGAATCACATGGCTAGGTAAAAGTGTCAAAAAGTTATTCTCACATAAACTGACAAATGCCAGATTTCAAAAATAGGGCTGTGTCAGAAAGGCCAAAACTGGCTGGGTCCTTAAGGGGTTAAATATACCAAAGTTTTCTATTCCTTCCAGAATGGCATTTAGGAGATCAAGGAACCGTAAAGACCTCTTTGTGTCTGCGGCATTAAAGATAGAATTTTAGAACTTTTTTCTCAAACAAACAGGTTGTTTTCCACGTTTATGTTGTCAAAGCTGTAAACATTTAATTAAGAGTAATGAATTCATACATCTTCAAACTAATAAACATTATAAGAGCAAGTATTTTCTCACATGTCGCAGCAGCTGTGTAAGTGCCCTTGGAGACTATTATAAGTGGGAGAAACTACCCAAGAATGCTGCATGCGAATAAGCAAAGATATATCTACAATATGTATGGGCAAAATAGAACTTCCAGTCCCTAAACATTGCTCTGAATATAAACATAAGTTGGAGGATCTAAAATTCCACATCATAGATCATGTTCCTAAATTTAACCCCTTAAGGACCTTGTGGTTTTTTTTTAGTTGACACATTGGTTTTTCCCTCCTCGCCTTCCCGGAGCCATACCTTTTTTATTTTTCCACCTACATAGACTTATGAGGGCTTTTATTTTGCGGAACAAGATGTACTTTCTAATGGTGTTATTCACTGTACTATAGAATATACTGGGAAACTGCAAAAAAAAATTCGAAGTGGGACAAATTGTGAAAAAAAACATACTTGCGCCATGTTTGCGGGTGTTTTGTTTTTACAGCGTTCAATCTTCGGTAAATATAATGTGTTATCTGTATTCTACAGGTTGATATGCATCCGCAAATACCAAACATGTAGGGTTTCCATTATCTTTTGGTACTCTAAAAAAAATCCAAACATTTTCTATTTTAGAAATTTGCACCGCGACGCCATTTTGTGCGACCAATAACTTTTTTGTACTAACACCTACGGACATCAGTGAGGGGGCATTTTTTGCGGGCAGATGTGTACTTTCTATTGTTAGCAGTTTGGAATGCATGCGACTTTTTTGATCACTTTCATTCAAATTTTTATGGGATGTGAAATGATCAAAAAAACGCAAATTGACGTTTGGAATTTTTTCTTCTATGTTCAGCATACAGGATAAATGATGTTATATTTTTATAGATCGGACTTTTTCAGATGCGGTGATACCAAATATGTGTAACTTTTTTATTGTTTTCATTTCTATTTGTAAAATGGCAAAAGGGGGGTGATTTGAACATTAAATACTTTTTTTTACACTTTAAAACTTTCTTTTCTTTTCTTTACTTTAACATTGAGTCTCCCTAGGGCGGTTCACCACTAGCGGGCGCGATAATTAATACTGGCCTAATTGCATTGCATAGACAATGCATTGGATGTACCAAGAATGGCGGTTTCCCACTTTTCTGACGGGACCGCAACAGTGGGGAAATTCAAAACATGGCAGGACAAGACCTCCAGAAGTCTTCCCGGTGCCATGATTGGACCGATTGGGATCTCGCGATCTCAATGCTGATGTCCGATGTAGTGAGGAGGAACGGGTGTGCGGGCACCGTTTTTCATGCATTTATGATGCCGGGGTTAAACAGCACTGGAGGGCGGCGGCTCACCCCTGTGCTGTAACGCCGGGTGTTAGACTGAAATTAGTCGCTTACTCCCTGGTGCTGTGGTATGGCGGGATCACAGACCCATCCCCTGCAAAAGGCTCCCTAGGTGACCTGGGACGTACTCATACTGTCAGGGCTAGGCTGACTCGGCTGCGGGGATCTAAAGGCTGCAGCAGCTGATTTGCACACCCCCAACCATGATACTCTTGCTGCTGGCAGGCTCTGTGAGGACAGACGCCCAGCCTATGGGAGGTCCCGGAGGCCGCTCCAATCAGCTACCAGGGGCGGTATCCGGGAATCCCATTTAAACTCCTGAAGGCTGAGTCCAGCGCCTGTGATTTTTCCTGGCTGCCTGATTACCTGTGCAATTTTTGTTCTTTACCTGTTTTACCTGACCTTCGGCTTGTTCTCCTGTCCCACGGCTTGTCTTCTGTTTCTTGTACCTCGCTCCGTTTGGCTTTTGACAGGCTTGTTTTACGTTTATCCTCTGGTTCTGATTAGTGGCTTTGGCTTCCTATTTGGGATTGACCCGGATGTGCTGACCTTTCTTCTCCTGACAGATCCCAGCACTTTAGCCAGCGCAGGGGACTGTTGCCCAGTTGCGTCTGCCGCTGTGCAGCAGTCAAGCAGGCAGGGACAGTGGGATGGGTTCCAGTTCAGGGTCACTGCACCTCCCTTGACGTGACATTATCACATGGCCAAACCGTTATTGCTTATCCGCCACTATGAAGCCCCCATGAAGCTCTGGTAGAGCAGAGGCAGCGGGCTAACCAGCTAGTCCAGGATCTGGCGCTGAGAGTAGAAACTACAGAGGCTACCCAAGTCAGAGTGCCACTTCACTACCGCCCTCCTGTGGAGCCCCTATCAGTTGCTGACAGGTTCTAGGAACAGGAGGGCCTTTTGGCATTTAGAGAGGGATGTAGTCGCTGTATTTTAGGCTCGCCCATGTTCCTAGGGCAATGAGGAGCAAAGAGTGCAAATTGTTATTTCCTTATCTCAGGGGTTCCCCCAAGGAGTGGGATTCTCGTTACCACGGATTCGCAGAACTGTCTTGGGTGGACAGGTTCTTTGCTGAATTAGGTGTACACTTTGATAAACCGGAGTAGAGAGCTGTAGGCCGAGGTAAGCTGACCACTTTGAGGCAGTGGTGATAAAAAGACTGTGGTAGGAGTATTGCTACCCGAATTTTCGGCGTGGTGGCGTTCCGTCTGGGTGGAACGACCCGGCTCTCAGATGCCAGTTTAGGTTAGGGGTTAGCTGACCATGTGAAAGGATTTATTGGTGGCTTACCTACCTGGTACTAGATCAGGCATATAGCAATAGCCGTTCGTCTGGACAGACGTTTTAGGGAGGAGACGTCGATGAGGAAGGCTTCTATACCGGTGGTTCACCCCATAGTCACTCTACGCCCACGGTTCACAAATATAAACCCAGAGGAGCCATGCAAGTGGGGGTTCTTTCGGCTACTGCTGCAAGGGGACTGTAGGGACTTTCATTGTATCCTGGGATTATGCTTTTTCTGTTGGCGAAGATAGGGACACGCAGCAGGGAGTGCATCAAGAGGAAGACCAGGGTCGGAAAACTCCAGCGCGTAGGTGATGACGGGAAAGATCACCTAGGCGAGCAAGGTATTTCCTTTTTGTATCTAAAAAGTTGTTCTCAGTTAAGATTTCATACTTGTCGCTGTCTGCTGGGTCCTGGGAGTGCGTTGTGGATTCTGGATCAGCTTCTAATTTTGTTGAAGCATCTTTCGTGAAACGTCTAGGCCTACTTGTAGACCGCTATTGACTTCTCTGCGGGTTGAGGCTATTGACTCCATCACTAGCTCATGGGCACAATCAACATTGTACTCTGAGCTGGAGGAGATGGTGTATGGATCATTACATATTGAAAGGTTGTATTCTATTCTATCATGGAGGGCTGCCGCTGATGTGGTTTTGGGGCTACCCTGGCTTCAGAAACATAACCATGTTTGACTGGGAATTCAGATGAAACTAGTCAAGGTGGGGACTAACGGTTGTTTGACAAATGTTCTCCTACCATATGGGGGCATTACTGGGTGGAGCAGGATTTATCTTGTTTTTCATTCGTGTCTTTGCTGCAGTGTATTTTCTCAGAAACAGTCGGAGATACTACCCTCATAGATTTACGGGGTACTGTGCCATTGACCTATTACCCGGAGAAGGTACCAAGGGTGAGGATATATAATCTGTCAGGTACAGAAGACTAGCAATGAACATATATTGCAGAAAGCTTACAGAAGGTGCATATCTGCCTTCAGTGTCTCCCTATGTGTGCTAGGGTTTTTCTTTGTTAGGAAAAAAAGGATGGGGAGTGCCTCCGTCCATGCATAGATTAACGTGAACTAAATAAAATATACAGTAAAAAACCAATACCCTCTAACCTTGATCCCAGGATCTGTTCAATCAAATCCAGGAGCAAAGTGGTTTTCCAAGGTTGGACCTTAGAGGGGCCTATTTACATCATCGTATCTGAGAAGGGATGAGTGGAAACGCGTTTAACAATCTGAAGGTCATTTTTTTCGAGTATCTGGTGATGAGTTCGGGGTGTTATGCTCCGCGGTGTTCCAGAACTGGTTAATGACGTTTTCCGTGAAAACTCCTGGTTTGTTGTATGGTGTTTACCTGGATTGACAATTTTAATCTATTCGGAGGATTGAGTCGTCCCACGTTAAAACGTACGACAGGTATTGCAAATTCTCTGATAAAAAAAATAGTTTGTTTTTCTTCAAACTTGAAAAATGTGTTTTCGGGGTGCAGGAGTACCTTTTCTTGGGTACATCTGACTCCTAACTACTTTCGTATGGGAACGGTAGTAATTCAGGCTATTCTACGATTGGAGTACGCCCTTCATCTTGAAGGCCAATGCAGCGCGGTTCCTAGGGGTTTGCTTAATTATTATCGTAAATTTATACGTAATTTTTCTGTTTTAGTTCGGGGGGGGGCGTTGATCTGACATGACAAGAAGGGGGCGAAGTTCAGTAATTGGAAACCTGAGGCCATTAAAGCATTTGAGAAGCTTAAACAGTGTTTGTACAGCTCTCTGATGTTGATTCGAAGCTGATCATAGCAAACCCTTTGTCGTTGAGGTTTGATGCTTCCAGAGTATGGTGCTAGGGGCGGTCCTTGTCTCAGGGTCTGCTATGGGTCTAACCTTAGTCCTTGTGCCTTTTTATCACGTAAATCTTCTCAGCTGAAAGGATTTATGATCACTGTTGGGATTCGGGAGCTATTGGCTATTAAGTGGGCCTTTGAGGAATGGCGCAACTTCCTCGAAGGTGCCCACAGCAATTAAGGTCACGGTCCTAATGGATCATAAGAACTCACCTTTTTAGTGGGTGCTAACTAAGACAGGTTAATCCACGGCGAGGCAACGCTGGGCATTGTTTTTTAACAGGTTTCAACTTTGTTGTTACTTACCGACCTGTTCGTAAAATGTGAAGTGATGCTTCTATCTAGAAGCTTCTGTGACAGCCGCCATCCCAGGGAGGATCCGGCACTATTTGCCACAAGGAGGACTGTTGTTCAGCTATTTCCCCTGATTTAGCCATCTGAGCATTAAGGACCCACACATGATATGACGACCTGATAATTGTCTGTTTCGAATGGGCTTTGTCCAACGCAGTTCGGTTACGAGTATTAAAAAGAATTTCATGATTCGTGTTATTTGGACATCCTTGAAAGTGTTGCACAAAAAAAGGCTTTTTTCTCGTTATTTTCTGGTGGGTCGTTCATTGCCTCGTAGATGTGAGGCCTTATGTGGCATCTTGTGGAAGACTGCGCTCGGGCTAGGTTCCAGAACTGTCCTCCTGGTGAACTATGCCATCTCTACCTGTACTGAACGTTCCGTGGACCCACACTCTCTGGATTTGCATGACTGACCTTCCTATGCTGAGGGCAAGTCAGTTTATTTGGGTGGTAGTGGGCAATCTGTTTTGTTCAGTAAGATTTTGCCTCTAGTTCCGCTAAGGGGTTACGTCGTTCCAAAAAACTTGCAGAACTTTTTATCAATCATATTGTCAACACGTTGCATGGTTTACCGGAGAATATTGTTTTGGAAGAGGGGTTCTGTTTGATTCTCGTTTTTGGAGAGCCATTGCTCAGGCTCTGGGTATACGATTCCTGTCCTTCTCTTATGCCTTCCATCCAGAGACTAATGGCAGATGAGAGGATAAATCAAATGGTAAACACAAAAACTCCGGTGTTATGTATCTGATCAGCAGGTAGGACTGGGTAAAATACTTACCGTTGGTTGAATTTGCCATTAATAATTCAGGATAGTAGCTCGATCCTGGCTACCTCACCATTTTTTACTGTAATTATGGTTTTCACCCTAGACAATGCCTCATTTTCAGTGTACGTCCTGATCACACGGGGTGGATGTTTCATTAAACGATCTGTTGCACAGTCTGCGGCCAAGTTCAGAAGAACTTGGTTTCATGGCCAGAGAACATCACAGAGGAAAAAGTTCTGATGAAAACGGCGTATTTGTTCTAGAGGGTTTGCGGTGGGGATAAAGTATGGTTATCCACCCGAAATCTGCGCTTAAAAAGTTCCATCTGGTAAACTCGCGCAAGATTTGTTAGGTCCGTATGTGTTCAGGATGGTGGTTAATCCGAGGCTTATCGACTGAAAATTACCTTTCTTCTCCGTATAAATAATGGGTTTCATCGTTCACTCTTATGAGGTATATTCAGCTGTGAGCTCCGCCCTCTAGGCCTCTGTGTCAGGGGCAACTACAAGGTGTTGCCTATTTCTGCCACTAGGTTGGAGAACTTCCCATGTTCCTAGGCCACATTTTGGTAGGGCTCAGGGAGTCCTATAAAAAGCCGGGGCTTTCAGGTATAAAGGGGCGTGGTCTGCTACTGGCAGTGCAGCGGAGGAGCTGAGGAGAAGGGCTCTTTGCCCCCAGAGCTTAGAAAAGCTGGAAACCCAGTAGGGCTCTGGGTGCATGAGTTATGAGTTACTGGTTGTGTGTGGACATTAGGTCCAGTCTTGTTAGAGAGGGTTGTTACTCAACGTGTTTAGTCAGTGGCCAGAGGCCCTGAGGTTTTCTGTTTATGGTTTATGTTTTGTATGCTATATCTGAATTAAGCTGGATGGAGGTCAGTTTCAACCTGAAGCCTGTGTTGGGTGCATCCCGTTTTACGGAACAGACGGTTGATTCGTGAGCGAAATACCCCAGGACGGCCCAGGAGGGCGTCCAGACGAGAGTGGATCGTCACATATGGTGGAGGATGCGGGCATAATTGGCACGGACTGAGCATAATTGGCACGGACTGAGCATAGTTGGCACAAGTGAAGTTGTGCTGCACAGAAAATTTAAAGGGCCCATAAGCTGTTGTGAAGCAGGGCTTCTAAACAAGACTGTTGCTGCATTAAAAAAATTTTTGCCATGGAGGAGCTGCTCGCTCAGTTGGTACAAATGAGTCTGCAGAGGAGGACTTGAGGGCCCGAAAAGAGCGGTGCGGAGGGCGTTGTGGAAGATGGCGCAGAGAAGATGTAGAGGGCTTCCTTGCTGCTTTTGACAAGTTGCGTCTCAACAAGAAGTACCCACAGAGCAGTGGGCGGACGTCCTCGGCGCCCTATCTGACCGCCAGGGGCCCAGAGGGTGTACTGGACATGTTCCTGCAGGACACTAAAGATTACCCCAAATAAAGGCACGGATTTGCATGTATCGGGGTTTTTAAACAGAAATGTTTGCGTGCAGAAAGGAGTGCAGATAGTAAAGGTGGATGGCTGTTGCCGAGGCAACCAACCTGACTGACGGCATGGAGGGGATGGTTCCTGTGGCAGGAGGCCTGTGTAGTCAAGGAAATCGTTTGTTCAACGTCCAGAGAGGCCGAGTTTGCAAGAGGTTACCGGCGTGCTGAAGTTGCCACGGGCAACCCAATTTCTTGGCAGGAGCCTGCTACCACCGCCAGCAGATGGGAGCACGTGTTGGAGGTGCCATAGAGCAGCAGAACTGTTGCTTCATGACTCGCCCTCTCAGGGGGTGGCGGAGAGCGTTGCTGCCAAGCCCTGGAGTCAACAGGTTTCTATGGAGCCCACCATGGGCGCACATGGACAGCTACAGCAGGAGGAGGTCCAGACTGCACCCAGACTGCATACCGGTAGGTTAAGATGTTCCTGTTATTATGAAAGGGGTATTGAGACTTTCTATCAAATCCTTATGTATGCGGTTACCAGGGTGGGCAAAAGGAGGCCCAGACACACTGCCAGGCCTTGAGAAGAGCCCTGGGGGTGAGAGACTCTGAAAAATGGACTTGTAAAGTCGATGGATATTTATGTTACCTGTGTTTTCCCGGGGTGTTTGTGAAGGAGCACAGTGTGAAGTCAGACGGGTTTTCTACAGCGGCTGCTGCAAATCCCCTTGAGACGGACCCTGCTAAAAAAAACCAGAGACTGTGAGTTTTACACGGAAGTGTGCGTTTTTTTTTGCGTGAAGGCCGCTAGTTGTTTTCCTTTTGTGTGTACCTTTTGGAAATAAAGGAAAGTCACAGACTGTGTTTCTCTGTACCAAGGCCGGAGGGGAAAAAAAAATCACCCGGACAGCGCCCCAGACCCACATAAATATCCACTTAAAAAATTCCCCCTTTTTTCGCAGCCCCGCCGTTTTCTAAAAAAAAATACACTAAAAGCTGCTTTCCTCCACGTTTTGATGTTTTTTGGTGCAAAAAGGCAGAGATTTAATGCTGTACATTTCTACACAAAAAGCCCCAAAACTGCTCCGTTAAGAGTCCATCACACAAGAAAAGAAAGAAACAGTGGGGGAAGAACCACTCATACAAGTCAGGGGTGCATTTACTTTAAATCAGGGACAAGCCCCCCTGAACCTACTAAGCCAAAAAAACCCTAAAACCAATACATCCCCAGTAGTCGGGTCACCATCAATGAATACAGCATGCTCCCAGAGTAAATTACCGCTGACAGAAGGGACTCACAGGGACGTCATCTCTGAGGGGGAGTTTTGTTCTCTTCCCCTTTTTCTTCTTTTCGGGCCCCAAACCTCCATGACGTTTCCTGAGAGTCGTTCCCTTTCCCTTTCTTTCTTGCCCGGTACGCATGCAAGTTTTTAGGGGCCATACTCGTCTCTGAGAATTTCCCCAAAAAATAATCTTGCTCCTTCTTTTCCAGCACTTTCCTATCAATTCCCCAAACAGTATGTTGGGACCCAAAAAATTAAAAATTTAAAAAAAAAGAAAAATAAGTGGCAGTAAATGGTGACCCCCCATTAGTGGGTAAACGGGGCCCCTCCTTTAAATTTTTGGTAGGTGACGGGCCACCACGTAATTAGACCCCAGTAATAGCCAGGTGTAGGGCGCCCCAGTAACTAGCCGGGTAGCTGGGGTGCCCCCGAACTAGCCAGGTAGCTGGGGGCTGCCCCCAGTAATACCCCTTTGCTGGGGGTCCCCCCAATAACTACCAGGTACGGGGCCCTCCCCCCGTACTAGCCAGGACTAGGGCTGCCCCATAACTACCCATGTAGCTAGGGCTGCCCCCAGTAATCGCCAGGTAATGGGTGCCCCCCCAGTAATCAGCCAGGTAGCTGGGCTGCCCCCATAACTAGCCGGGTGGGGGCCAGAAATCATCAGGTAGGGCCCGTAATCGGTCAGGGCGGTACCCGGGCGGGCATTAGGGGTCGGGGCAGGTAGCCGGGGTGGCATGCAGCTGGTCGGGGCAGGTGCCAGGGGGGATGCAGCTGGCGGGGCAGGTAGCCAGGGCTAGATGAGGGGTCAGGGCAGGTAGCCAGGGGGGGCATGCAGTGGTCAGGGAGGTCCGGGGCTGGCATGAGCTGGTCAGGGCAGGTAGCCAGGGTGGCATGCAGCTGGTCAGGGGCAGGAAAACCCGGGGGCTGGCATCAGCGGGTAGGGCCAGGGCTGGCTGCAGCTGGTCGGGCAGGTAGCCGGGCTACTGCAGCTGGTAGGGCAGGTAGCCAGGGCTGGCAGAGCTGGTCAGGGCGGGTAGCCAGGGCTGGCACAGCGGGTCAGGGGGGAAAAGCAGGGCTGGATGCAGCTGGTCAGGCGGGTAGCCAGGGCTGGCAGCAGCTGTTCAGGGCGGTAGCCAGGGCAATATTTTTTTAAAAAATAAGAAAAAAATATACATGGCCGGGGCCCCCTGTTTTTCCCCCCGGAGGCCGCCCGGGCGCTGGGCCCGGGGGGGGGGGGCGCGATGACGTCATTACATCGCCGCCTGCCCCGCGGACCTGGGAGCTGACAGACGGGTCAGTAGATCCCAGATGTCCCCCCGGGTGCGCTTTCACCCCGCGGGCAGCGGCGGCCGTGGGCTGCATGGGTGGGGGCGGGGCCCGGCGTGCAGCCGTTTTTGGCAGGGGGCCTGTTGGTCCCCCCCACAGGGGGCCCCGGGCGCTAATGCGTCATTCGGGCCCCTGTGCGCGCCACAGACCGGGGCCGGGGCTCGGGGCCCGGGGGGAACACTGGTCCCTTGGCGGGGGATCCGCCGGGCCGCGGCCCGGACCCCCGCGGCCGCGGGCAAATGCCCGGTTTTTCCCTATGGCCAGGGGCCCCTCTTTCACCACCTTTGGCGATTCCCTAAATGGTGGGGATGTGGGCAAATTCCCAAAGTTCGCCTTGCTATAAATTTCTGTGCTATTTCAAACGCTAAATGCTTTAAATGTAATTTTTCCCCTGCTATGTCACACAGCCCGAGCAGGGGGATGTTGACTGTGTTGCAAAATTAACCCCAGTTACTGCGTCCCTGTGTGAAAAAGCAGCTAGAGGGGCTATAGCCGAGAGCAGCTCAGGACTGCCCCTTGAGGTCAGCGCCATGTGTGAAGTTAATGCCGAGTCTGAGTTAGCTTTTGAAGAGTTACCAGCCTCAGTTATAGGGCAGACAGGCCCACGGGCGCCCCTAGAGGTTGGGATTAACAGTGCTAAGAGTAGTGCAGAGGATGTGTGTTTTGTGGTGGATGTCCACGTGGAGAAATGTGTTACCACTGCAGTGTCAGGTGGATCTACTGCGGTTGCCAGTAGCAACCAGGTTCCCTCGGTATCTCCTACTGGAAAAACTCATGAGTATGTGTGCCAGGCAGCTGTGTGTGAAGTGTCTGGAGTCCAGTCAGTAAATGTGTGTACCCATGACCCCAGCGCACTGTGTGTATGGGACAACGTGCAAGTTGCAGGTCTGTCCCTAGAGGTTGTGGCTGGTAATAGCACAATGTGTGCAGGTGCGGTATGTTTGGGGATTGATAGCAATCCTGAGAGTGGTGCTGTCAATACAGTTCCCTGCAGAACTAATGTGGTTGCCCTTAGCAACAAGTTGTCCTCTGTATCTCCTGTTGTGGGAATGGGGAATATGAGTGCGCTACAGTGGGCTGTGATGTGTCTGGTGACCAGTTCATAAAGGTGTCCACCAGTGACCCCAGCAAACGGTGTGTACCTGGTAGTAGCCTGCAGGTCGCAGGTAATGCGTGCCCAGGGAAGGATAGCCTCCAGTTCTGTGGGAATGCTGTTGTTCCCAGAGAGAAGCCTTCCTATTTCCGTGTGCAGCCTGCAAGGGAACTGGAGAATCCTGGGAATGATTCGTCTCCTACAATGTGTGAGGAGACTCGTTTAACCCCTTAAGGACCCAGCCTGTTTTGGCCTTCCTGACCCAGCCCTATTTTTGAAATCTGGCATATGTCACTTTATGTGAGAATAACTTTTTGACACTTTTACCTAGCCATGTGATTCAGAGATTGTTTTCTCGTGACACATTGTGCTTTACGTTAGTAAGAAATTTTTTATCCATACAATCCTTGTTTTTTTTGTGAAAAATATAAAAAAATTTCATAAAAATTTGGGAAAAAATTAGAAATTTTGAAATTTTGCAAAAATTCTGCGTCCAAAGACAATTTTTAAATTCACCACAAAAATTTTATAACAGCATCTACCATATGTCCAAAATGGGTTGGCATCATTTTTTAAAGGGTTTTTTTTTTTTTTTTTTTTTACGCCCCTTTAGGGGGTTTTAGAAATTTAGTAGAAAATTTCTCAAAATTTTCAAAAAATTTGCAAAATACATTTTTTTTTAGGGCCCCTTTCCTTTTCGGGACGGGGCTTTAAAGGGGCCTCATGTTAGTTTCCCCCATAAGTGACCCCATCTAAAAAAATTACCCCCCTTAAAGAATTTAAAAACAGTGTTTGGGAATTTTGGTTAACCCTTTAGATTTTTCACAAAAATTTAAAAAGCAAAGTGGAGGTAAAATTTCAAAATTTCACTTTTTTTGTGGGATTTTCAATATTTACCCAAATTATTAGGAAAAAAGGGTAAATGTAAACTGGGTAAATGCAATTTAAATTTTAAAATTTCCCCCCGGTCCGGGCCGTTTTTAGAGATATCCCATATGGGCCCTATGCGGGTATTTGGCTAAACCCCAAAGCCCCAGAATAGGGGGAGCCCCTTGGGGGACTCTGAGGTCTCTTTTTTCAAAAAACGATTTTATTTGGGCCCCCATTTAGGTTTGGGGACCCCCTTTAAGGTGCTAAAATTTAAATAAACACCCCTAAATAACCAAAATTTTGGGAAAAACAACCCCCTTAAGGAATATACCCGGGGGTGCCCTTGAGTATATGGGACCCCACGGGTTGATTCAAAAAATTTTTTTTTTACATAAGGCTGTGAAAAGAAAAAAAAAAATTTTTTTTTCCCAATTTAATTTTGAAATTTTTTAGCTTAAAATGTTTCACATATAAAGGGAAACCCTGGAAAAAAAAACCCCAAAAAAAACTTTTTTTAACCCAATTTCTTCCAAGTTCGGCAATCCCAAACATGGGGGTTTTGTAAAACTCCTGTTTGGGGCTTGGAAAGGGCTTTAAAAAGGGGGGGCGCTATTTGGCTTTTGGAACGCAGTTTTTTGGGGGGGGCCCATGTCGCATTTGCAAACCCCCCAAAAGTAGCAGAACAGGCAAAAACCTTCCAGAATTTCGCCCCTTTTTGGGATTAACACCCATCAGGGATCTCATCTAGGGGTTATTCTGTTTTTAAAGGCACACAGGTGTTCCAAAGTTTTTTTTTTAGCATTGGGCAATGAAAATGGGGGGAAAAAAAACCCAGTTCAGTATTTTTTTTTGATTTTTCCAATTTTACAGCTTTTCCGCCTTTGGCAGTTGGTAAAAAAATTTTATAACTTTACTTGGGGGTGGGAAAACAATTACAATGATATAATTTATTTATTTTTTTTCTTTTTAAAATTATTTTTTACACAGTAGAAATAAGTCTTTAAAAAATTGCTTTTTTAATTTTTTCCCTATTCTGACAGCCATAATTTTTATTTTTGCTGTGTGCAAAGCTGTGTAAGGGTTGTTTTTTGCGGGGGGGAGTTGAAGTTTTTTTTGGGAAACCAAATTTTGTGGGGGCATTTTGATGCTATTTTTCACTTTTTTTTTAAGGTTTTTTTGAGATGTTTTGAACAAAAAAACAGCAATTTTTGGTAAAATGTTTTTTTTTTTTTATTTTTTATAGCGGTCATGGACGGTATATAGACAAAGGTAGCTTACTCACCCGGGCAATACGATTTCACCGATACCCAAATTTGTATATTTTTGATCGCCAAAAGTCTGAGAGCCCAAAAATTTTAAATTTTTTTTGTGCTTGGGGCTGTGTAGGGACTTTTTTTTTTTGCGAGAGGGGTTGGGGTTTTTTTTTAGTAAACATTTTTGGGGGGACAAAAGGCCCTTTTTTAAATTTCTTTTAAATCCATTTTTTGGAAGGCCGGGGGAAAAAAATACGCAAACCAAATAGTTTTTTTTTTTTATTTTTATTTTTAACAGGGGTCCCCCCCCTTTCAGTAAACCGTGATAAGTTTTGCTTTACTCCCTTTTGGGCGCTTTCGATTTTTGGCGATACCCTATTTTTATATTTTTTTTTGTTGAAACTTAAAAAAAAAAAAAAAAGGGTTTTTTGTGTGTAAAAAATATTTAAGCATCGCTATCTTTTGAGAGCTAAAACAATTTTTTTTTTTTCCGTATACAGAGCTGTATGAGGACTTTTTTTTTTTTTTGGGGTGAACTGACGTTTTTTAATTTTGGGAAAAACTTTGGCGTTTCTAGGGAATTTTTTATCGCTTTTTTAATTTTCCCTTTTATGTGCTGCGGGGGGAGAACAATAATCTTAAAATTTTGGATTGTTTTTTTTTTTTTTTTTTTTTTTTTCGGCGTTCACCCTACGGGTTTAAATTAAAATGACAATTTTTTAGGGGAGGTCGTTTCGCCCCGCGGCGGGTAAAAAATTGGGTTTCTTTATTTATTTTTTTATCTTTTTTGGGGCGATTGGGGTTTTTAAAAAAGGGGGAAAAGGGGGGTGTACGTATTTTTATTTTATTTTTTTGTTTTTTGTTTACTTGTTTTTTTTACTTTTTTTTTAAATTTTTTTCACATTTTTATTTTACATTTTCCCCATAGGGATTTTTTTTGAGAGATCTTTAGATCTTCATTCAATAGGAATTTAGTGCCCTAGCTTGTTGCTATGCTGGTTTTCCCATTTACAACTTCATCACATGCCGGGGCCCTGCCCCAACAAGGGGGCCCCCCCCCCGGGTAAACCCCCGGGGTGTGGGGCGTCATAGACAAACCCGGGAAAGGGATTCTTTTTGCCCCAGTGCTGTTGCAGAGGGCAGGGGCTGCAAGGGTCGCCCATCCGGTTTCGCTTTCTGCCCCCCGACAGAGACGCCCGGGGGAGCGATCTCCCCCCTGCGGGCTCTCTTAGTTATTGCCCCGGGTTGTCGCGATAAAATTTCCCGGGGGTTAAACCCGGCCCCCCCCCCCGCGATCCCCGGGGGGGGGGGCCGACGCTGCGGGATTCACTGTAATTTACAGCTGAAAACCCCGCCCGATCGCGCAAAAACCTTTTGCTTTAGAGTTCGCGCGAACCCCAGGGGCGTATCCATACGTCCAGGTGGCCCCTTTAACCCCCAAAACCCACCGGAAAGTATGGGGTACGCCCCAAAGGGCGTTTTTAAAGGGGGTTTAAAAAGGGGGGTGTCCAGACTCTGGGGAAAATGATGTTTGCCTAATGAGGGGCCTCAGAAACTTTTGAAAAGAAAATGTGTGCTGAGATCTTAGTCCAAAGGGTTTAATTTCATCAATGGTTGCTGTGTTTTCCAGGAACTTTTTCTGCCAGGGTCACGAAGACTGCAGTGATAGGATGAGCTGCTGGGCACCACAGAGCTGGGGGTAGGGTTGAACCCTAGTTTAGGGGGAGGGTTTAGGGGGGTTTAAAATCCCCCCTTGGGGAAAGAAGTGCCCGGTTTTTGAGGGGAGCTATAAAAATTTTCCCTTTCAGGTTTTGGGAAAACATAATTAAAAGTATCTCAGAGGTACTATGTCCTTTTTGGTTGGGGGCGAACGGGGAGAAAGGATAATTTTGCAGACCAGATTAAACCCCTTTGGGGGGAAACCTATTGATTTTGAACATTTTCACGGGGTTCCTAAAAGTGAAAAACCAGCCCAAAATTTTTTTGTCTAAGTGGGAGGGGGCCCCAGGAGGAAAAGGGCCGGGGTTTCAATTTTCAAAAATCCCAAAATTTTTTTTAATTTTGTCCTGCCATTGCCCCCACTTATTGAAATTTAATTTTAGGTTTAGAAAAAAAGAAAAAAGTACCTCAGAAAAGAAAGGGTGAGCATTCCCCCCTTTGAGATGGGGGTTTTAAAAGGGGTGTTTAAAGAAACATCTCAACCCATTGAAAGCAGAGATTTTGCTGCCCTTTTTAAGGGGCCAGTGAAAGTTTTGCAACAGGGGGAAATGTCCTCTGACACTGGTGAGGTTGGGCCCGGTAAGGGGCCCTCTGGAAAAACAAAAATGTCCCATAGAAAGGGTTTCCAAAGGAAGGGCGCTGAAAAAACCCTTAGAAGGGCCTTGATTTATTTTGGTTTAAAAAAGGGATTGCAAATATGCATTTTTTGTGGGCCCCTATAGTGGGGAAAAAGCCTGCACAGAGGTTTAACCACAAGTAAAACACCTGTTAGGGCTGTAAACCAGGGGAGTACTAGTGACCCCTTGGTCAACCCGGGGTGTTGGGATAAACACGGGGACAGCTATGTTTTTGGGTTTTTCCCACTCCGTACGCAAGTGTATGGATTTACAAGGAAATCCTCAAACATTAAAACCCACCTGGGAAGAGAAACTGAATCAGCCGGTTTGAGGTTTCCTAGAGGGGGCCCCTTTGGCCTACAGTAACCCGGGGTTAAAGGGCCACAAAGGGTTTTGGGTTGCTCAATTAACCAAAAACCACGGGGGTTTTCTATTTTTGAAAAAATTTGAGGGTTTAAACTGATCCTGCAGACCAAAAGGTATTTGGTTTTTTGCTCAGGTGCGCCCCTTGAGACCATGGTGAATTTTTCCCGGGATTCCCCCCCGGGGGGGGTGACTCCTGCAATGAAACGTAAATACCCCGTGCCAACCATAGTGCAGTAAACTGTCCCGTGGGCCCGTTAAAGGTGACGCATGGTATGAAAGGCCACGGGTGAGCTTTTTTTGGAAAAATTTGTCCTTCTGCCCCTAAGGGTGTAACGGGGTTTTTGCCCAAACAACAGTACCCAAAAAAGGGAAAAAAAAAATGTGGAATTTATGGATGGTCTCTGATGCTGTTTTCCCCAAAAAATCAGGGGGTGGTGAGTCCTGGGCTAAAGGGAAAAGGTGGGGAAAAAGGGTTTTCCCAAAAAAAAGTGGGGTGCTTTTCCCCCAAAAAACAAGTGCAATAAAGATTGGGGAGCAGATTCCCTCTGTTGGAGTTTTTATCCTGAGGGGGTTGTTTCAAGGGGGAAAAAAGGGCCAAAAGGGGCCCTTTTTTCCAAAAGGGGGGGGAAAAAACAGGGGAACTACAGGGAGTTGCCTATTTCCCGCCCCCCTAGGGGGGAATTTAATCCCCATGTTCCAGGCCACATTTTTGGGAAAGGGGGCAGGAGTCCTATAAAAAAACCGGGTCCCCTTTTAGGGAACAGGGGGGGAGGTCTGCTTTGCTGGCAGTGCAGCAAGGGGCGAGGAGAAGGGCTTCCTTGCCCCCCGAGGCTTTTTAAAAAGCAAAAAAACCCAGTAAGGGACTGGGGGAGTTTTATTAAATGGGTTTTGATGTGGACAGTAATCCCTCATGTTAGAGAGGGGTTTTCTACTCAAAGTGTTTTTTCAGGGGCCCAAAGGGCCCCGGGGGTTTTTTTTTTTTTATGTTTTTTTTTTGTAAAGTATTAAATCTGAATTTAAAACTGGGTTTAGGCCCGTTTCAACCTTTTAAGCCTTTTGTCGGAGTGCCATCCTTTTAAAAAAAGGGCGGCGATTTTCCCTGACCGAAATACCCCCGGGAAAGGCCCAGGAAAGGGGTCCCAAAAAGAGGGGATTGTCACACCTTCCTCTCCAGGGTTTTCCCTAGGGGGGGAGTTAAATATGAAGTTTGCCCGGGGATTTTTGGGTTTTCGTATTTCAAAGGTCTCTACATACCTGTCCCAAAATTGGAAAAGGGGATGGGCCCAAGAGGAGAGATTTATGGGGTTTTCCGGCGAAAAACCCTCCATTCTATCGCCTGGTAAGGAAATCCATGATTTTCCCCCGGATAAACCCAGACCAGGGAAGGGTCCGGTGGCCCCTCCTAAAAGGGGGGGGTACTGTCAGGGCTAGGCTGCACTCAGGCTGCAGGGATCTACAGGCTGCAGCAGCTGATTTGCAACCCCACCCTGATACTCTTGCTGCTGGCAGCTCTGTGAGTGACAGATGCCCAGCCAATGGGAGGTCCCGGAGGCCGCTCCAATCAGCTACAGGGGCGGTATCCAGGAATCCCATTTAAACTCCCTGAAGGCTGAGTCCAGCGCCTGTGATATTTTCCTGGCTGCCTATTACCTGTGGCTATTTGTTCTGCTTACCTGTGTACCTGACCTCGGCTTGTTCTCCTGACCCCGGCTTGTCTTCTGATCTTGTACCACTCGCTCCCGTTTGGCTTTTGACCCTGGCTTGTTTACGTTTATCCCTCTGGTTCTGATTTGTGGCTTTGGCATTCCTATTTGGTATTGACCCGGACTGTCTGACCTTTCTTCCTCCTGACAGCCCCAGCACTTTAGCAGCGCAGGGACTGTCGCCCAGTTGCCGTCTGCCGCCTAGGGCAGCACGTCAAGCAGGCAGGGACAGTGGGCTGGTTCCCAGTCAGGGCTCACTGCACCTCCCTTGACGTGACACATACGATCGCTTATTACTCCTGAAATGGCAAGAGCTTGCGTGGATATATAAACTAATACTCATATCCCCAGGGGTCTCAACGTAAAAATTTAATATATGTCCTCAAATTTGTAGATGATTACACTTCTTCTTGTTCTAACCATTTTTTTTTTCCTGTATATTAGCACAGATGGTGCTTGATGTCTATTATATACGATCATTTATATTATTTAATTTTCCCTCTTTTTTTTTATCTTTTCTTTTTCAGATTTTCTGATGATTTCTGTAAAATTCTGGTGGATCGGTTTGTCTCTTCTTCACTTGCTCCCCTTTGTCACCTTTTTTTGACTTCTTTGTGCATTTACTCTTGAAATAAAAGTTTTTTGGTACATAGGCTTTGGAATAAAGGGAGTTATTCCATATTTGTGTGATGCTCTCCAAAAATGGATATTGCGCTCTCTGTTATTCGCATGTATAACCCCACTGCCTTGAAAGCGATGTTCTAGCTGTCTGGCTGCGACTGTTTCACATTGACACACTAGACAGTGACATCCACATCATTTTATACTGTCCCGGGTTGTACCGGCCTGGTCAGAGGATCACTTTTTGGGAAAAGGGGATTTTATTTTACATCATGTAAGCCCTATGTGTAGCTATAACTACTGTTCTGGTTACATAATACGCTGTGTGGAAAAATTGTTCTGGAAGCTGTGTTTTTCCGCAAAATTGCAGGAGGAGATGCTTCTTTGTCTCCAAAGGTGACTAGCTATGGAACATTTCCTCACTGCGCATGCCAACCTTTCTGTTTCATGCATGCGCAGTTGAATCAGGAAAAAGCGGTACGGCGATGATCCTTTTATATCCATTCAGTAAGAAGACTAATTCTGATTATTAATACTTGCACTTGTATATTGTAAACATTTGGGGGAATCACCTTGCTTAGCCAGAGTGAATTATTGTAAGTACAGAATTATCTTTGTAAAATGTACATTTTTTCACTTGTCTCTATCACATTGGCTATGCTGCACTGATATACATAGCCCATTTTCTGTAAAATTATTGATGATATTTCACTGACATTTCACTAATGGATGTAAATAACACTGATTGTTAATTGATTACAACTCTTTATGTCTTGCACATTGACACTGTGTAATACTGCTTAAGAAAAGTTCTGCTAAGAGACTTAGGGGCCGTTCACACGGCTTATTGCGCCGGGGAAATTGGAGCCGTAATTACTGCGCCGGATTTGCTCTGCAGTACGGCTCCAATCCGTCGCAGTAATTACGGTAATCCACAGTTCTCATAGAGAACAGTGGATTCCGTCGCCCCTCCCCGCTCGGCGAAGCCGCCGGGCGGGGAGAAAGCGACATGCACATTATCCAAGCGCAATACGCGCCGGGGATAATGCAAGTCTATGGGGCCGGCGGGCAGCGCCCCCGCCGATTATTTTTAAATCAAAATATGCATCGATAGTCTCATTATGTCTGTGAAACTACACACAATCGGTTCACTTGATGAGTTTTTTATCATTTGATCGTGTAAGGCGTTGTTCACGACTTATTTTATTGCAATAAAAAAAGCACTTATTTTGTACGAGAAATGCACATCTGTAAGCACTGCTTTAGCCTGTAACAACACAGAGAGGTGGCCGGTTACTAAGGAAACCTGCATGCAAAAGTAGGAGAAAAAATCTGCTCTAACTCTGAAAAGAAGCAAAATCAGAACAACAATGTACTTGGCCATATTCTTTACTATCCGTTGCCTACATGTTTAAATCTAATCGATGAAACGAGAATACCCCTATAAAGGCAGCCTGTCACGCTTGAAGATGCTATCTAACCCACAGACAGCATTTTATAGAGATGGAGGGACTAAGCATATAATGCTGAGTAGGGAAAAATAAAGAAGAACTTATGATTAATTTAACCCTGTCCCGACATTTGACATAAATTTACCTCATGGTTAGAAAGAGGTTCCCGCAAATTCACATAAATTTATGTCAAGGCGTTTGTGCAGGCTCAAAAATGAACGCTGTGGGAAACCAGCTGTGCATTACAGCTGATATCCTGAGTTTAAACCGATTGCGACGATTAACCCCTTAGATGCTGTTGTCAAATGTTAGTGCGGCAGCTAAGAAAAAGACAGAAGGAGGGAGCTCCTTCTGTCTCCATCGGCACCCTGCAACGCAATCATGGGGTGCCAGTGGTCTCCATGGCAACCCAGAAGCCTAATAAAGGCTCCGGGGTTGTCCCTGATTACACCACGCCCGGCCACCCGGCCATGCCTGCATGGTGATTGACCACCACAATATGAAGCAGTACAGTAATATACTGCTGTGTATTGTAGCTGCAATCCACTAGATCCCTGAATTGAGTCCTCTCTGGGGACAAGTAACAAAGTGGTTAAAGTGGAAAAAAAATGGCAGAATTGCAATTTTTTTTTCCATCCCGCTGCACATAATACGGAATAAAAAGTTTATATGACTTTATATGGTATCAATGAAAAACATCAGTTCATTCCACAAGGGAAAAAGCCTTTACACATTTCTGTACAAGGAAAAAAAAAAGTTATGGTTATCAGAAGTTAGCGATGCCTATTGTTTTACACAATAAAAACAATATAAATTAGGTATCACTGTAATCGTTTTGACCAATGAAGTAAAACTAGCATGTCACATATATTGCACGGTGAGTACTGTAAAAAAACAAACTACCAGAATTGCAGAATTATTTTCATCTTGCATGCCAAAATACAAATTAAAAAGGAGATAAAAAATGCATGTCCCTCCAAAATGATACCAATAAAAAAAAATCAACTCAATCCACAAAAAACAAGCTCTTACACAACTCCGTACACAGAAAAATAAATAAGCTACGGACTATAGCGATACAAAAACGTGTTTTTTTAAATAAAAGCGTTTTTATTGCGTAAAAGCGGTAAAACATAAAAATATAAAAATTTGGCATCTCTGTAATCGTATCGACCTGCTGAGTAAATTTAACATGTCATTTTTACTTCACGGTGACCGCTGTAAAAATTTTTAAAAAAAACAGAATTACTGTATTTTGTTAATCCCGTCTAGATAGCTAAAAGTATCTGAAAGTTATTTCCAAATCAAGTGATACGTGTCAGATTTCAAAAATGGCGTTTTATTAGGAAGATTAGAACTGGTTGCTTCCTTAAGGGACTAAATTTCTATTTATTCTGAGTTAAAGAGGATCTATCACCTCCAGGGAAACTTCATAAAATAACAGGAGATTAAAATGTAAAACAATTTCTCACATATGGTTCATTAGGAAAATCATTTCACCTGTAATTCAGTTTAAAAAAAAAAAAAAAAAAAGTGCTTCCGCTTTAAGACAGGACTAAAGTCTGGCCAAGTTGGCACCTGACAGCATGATGGATCAATTTGTTGACAGCTCTGTGAAACTAACTGCTTTTGAGTCGGGAGATTCCACAGTAAAAGAGGAAGCCTGAAAGTCTACATCATTTGCACAATGGTAAGCTCTGGGATGCTATTTCTGTGCTGGATATTATTACATTAGCAGCAGTGTAATATGGATGCCTGTGTGCTTTGGAGGAGGAGGCTGGAAGCAACAGGTAATTGCTTTCACAATATGTCCTCAGTGTACTGTGACTGCTGCAGTGTACGTAGTGAGACTACGCTATACAAGAATCTATGGGCCACATGTATGAAACTGTTTAGGTCTAAAACTCACTCTTTTGCCCATAGTAACCTATGGGAAAAAAGTGAGTTTTAGACCTATACAGGTTCATACATGTGGCCCATACATGTGGCCCAATCCTCAGCGCCTCCTGCACAGTTACTATCTTTCAGGGAAGGAATCTCACCAGATTGTGAGCGCTCTCTGACGGTGAAAGTAAAACTTGTTTCTCTGTAAAATGGAGGTAAATCTTCTGATTTGTTAATTTCATTAACTTGAGTAAAGTCTTAAAGTTTCATGTACTATAAATTTTTGTGCGTTTGAGTCTGGAAAAAAAAAGCACCCCAAATTTTGTTACACAATTTCTTCCACGTTCGGCAATACCCTATATGTGGTGTAAAAATGCTTTTGGGTGCATGGCAGGGCGTACAAAGAAGGGAGCGCTATTTGGCTTCTGGAACACAGATTTTGGTGGGTGCTATGGCACATTTGCAAATCCCCCCAAAATACCAAAACAGGTGAAACCCTTCCAGACGTTGCCCTATTTTGGATTCAACACCCATCGTGGATCTCAGTCAGGGGTACATTGTGCATTTTAGGCGCACAGGTGTTCCATAAATTTTTTAACATTGGCCATGAAAATGGGATGAAAAAAACGCATTGTCGCCAATGTTCTTCGGCTCATTGTTTCAGCGTCGCCGTGTGGTAATAAATGACAGGACAACTCTACCATGTGGGGTTTTTACAATTACAACGATATAAATTTTATATAGCTTTTTATGTTTATAACGTTTACACAACAGAAATGTGGTTATAAAAAATTGTGTTTTTATGTCGTCATAGCTGATACCCATAACTTTTTATTTTTCTTTAACAGAGCTGATATGGGCTTTTTTTTGGGGGATGATTGATGTTTTTATTTGTACTATTTAGGGGGATTCATAGACGTTTTGACATTTTTATTAAGGTTTTGTGAGGCATTTTGAACAAAATACAGAAGTCCAGCAGTGCTTTTTTTTTTTTATGGCACTGTGTGGGATAAATGACTGCTAGCTTTACTCTAGGCGATAGATTACAGCTTTCCCCAAATTTTAATTTGATGCTTTTCTGCTTTTACACAATAAAAGCACTTTTATTTAAAAAACCAACCAAATTTCAGATACAAGGACTGTCAGATTTTCAGCGGCCGTATTTAGAATCCCCGAAAATCCACGGCAGGGGGCTGTGTAGCCCCCAAAAGAAAATCCATGCTGTAGTTACACAGCACAGATATTTCACAATCGGTTAAAAACGGCGGTTTTTTGATCATTTATCTGCCACCAGATTGCTGTACACTCAGGGATGTCACACGGAAAAATAAAAAGCCCTCCAAAAACCGCACTTTGACATCTTCAGGACTGCGGGTTTTTAGCACAGATTGCACAAAACCACGGGCTGTTTTTTTTGGGTTTGCCCTTCCCAAACCCGTCATTCAATGTAACGGGCTAAGGCAAATTTGAGCAGAACCAGGCAATATACATGTTGCTATTCCAAGGTCCTAAAAAGGGGGTTTTGCCACGATCTCAATTCATGCCTCCTGCACCCACCGTGTGCTCAGAAGGGGGGGTGTGATTTGTTTTTTTGCATTAGGGCCCTGCATGATGACACACCGGCCTTTCCTCTCTGTTTCAAAGAAAGGGGCTGTTTTTTGTAAAGCATTGTGAGGCTGAGAGGTAACGTTTTTGCCTCCCGGCCAATGTCCTCGGTTCAAATCTCTGCAGGAACCAAATTTTTTTTTTTTCTTTTTTACATGCCAGATATTGGTTTTTTTTTTTTATTTTTTGCACTTTTTTATAATTACTAAGGA